>WURS02000016.1:3577149-3590343 GCA_011762765.2 Rhinocypha anisoptera | reverse complement strand
ATGCCCTAGTGAAAAATCCACCTAGTCGGGATTCGAACCCGCGACCGCCGGGTTGGCAGACGAGGACGTAACCCCGCCGCCACCGAGACCGGCCAAGGCATCTGGCCAGGAGACAAAGGGTTCCGGTGGTTTTCGTGACCAATTTGTGTCCTCTCTTGCGAGTGAGCAAGATGGCCTCTCAGATTCGATGTTCGATTCGCATTAAATTAGGGGAAGTGGCGGGATTGCCCTGTGAACATCGCGGGATGCCTACGTCCGTGGACATCGATGATGAATTTATCATAGGACTTTGCATTCCGCAAGGGAATCGACAGTGTTATCAAAATTATTGATGAAGTGCTACGTATACTTCAGAAGAAAACAGACTTGGGAAATATTTTAAGATGGCCTGTTCATTAATAATAGGTTACTGAAGTTTCACTCTTAAGTCTTCACGCATGTCATGGTTTGCCCACCTCAGTTTTCAAATGTTTTCGTCTTCTCTCCGTTAAGGCCATCTAGGGACCATGAGGCAGTTTCAATTTCTTTGTTTTTTACCTTCGCCTCCAGTACTCTTTCACCTTTCCACTATGGATCTTCTTTCTTTCTTTGGACAACTTTGGGCTCTTTTCTCTCTTCCACCTTGGAACCCTTCCAGTTTTCAGCACTCTTATCTCTAAAGGTCTTCCCTTCTGTCACCTCTTCTTCTTTAGTGCTGTTTCTTTCTAGGTCTTTCTTGGATCCAACTTGTTGTACCCTTTTATCCCAAATGTATTTGAAGATCTGCTTTGTTGACCTATTGACATCCATTCTATATAAATACCCAAAAGATATCAATTCTTCTATTGTTTCTGCAATGTTTTCCATATTTTGATATATTTCTTCATTACATAGTTGCTTAGTTCCCATTTTTCTGCAGTTTTAAGTGGGCCTAGTATTTTCCTTATGATCCATCTTTCTAATATTTCAATCTTGTCTAAATGTTTTCATTACTTTTAAACTGTTCTCTTTCTTTTTCCAGTTTTTGCGATTATGGTTTGACCATCTGTAAGAGGGAATCCTGATTGAATCAAATAGGTTCACTAGTGCCTTTTGAGGAACTTTGTCATGGAATACATACCCGTCACATGGAACACGTTTCTTATTTCACATATAGTGTTCAAAGAAGGTTTATTCTTACGAGGAGTATCAAGACACCCAAGGAGACTCATTACCACTAATTTGTAAATTCATACTCTGTAAGAAAAAGTCTCAGACGGAAGTCCATAGTTGGAGAATTAGGAAAATAAAAGCTCTGCTATTTCCACTAAAATATTTTCTTTAAGTAATTTTAATTATATTATTTGAAAAGCACTTTTGTATCCTTACTAACCTTCTAAATGTGTTGGGATTAGTCCCTGCTTGCAGCAAAGAAGCAACATGGTTACCTAGTGATATTGACCTAGAAATATACATTAACATGTGTTAATAGAAATAATGGATGCCAATGGAAAATCTCTTCTAACGGAATTGTTATTTTTTTGTCACTGCAGTCATGGGATTCTTTCTTTCGAAGTACAAGTGCTGGAGCAGCTCCTGGCCAAGCATACAGTCCACCACCCTCTTTAGCGCAGCCCCAACGCAACACAGTTCCTATATCAGCACTTGTTCCATTCATTGGTGGTGGTCCCTCAAGCCTTTCATCCCATGTGGATGAGAAGGTTATTGATGACCATCTTGCAGTACAAGCCATCATCCGGTCATACCAGGTGAGTCCTGTTTGCCTTCCCTTCTACCTACACTGAAATTTTTTAAAGTTAATTCTTCTCTTCCCCCATATTAAAGTATCAAGTTTAAATACATGTGTTGAAATATACTCCAAGAAATTCACTGGATGTACCAGGATGAATAATATGTTGGATAGTATGCTTTAAATGAATTACATGTGACGTATTGATTGGTTCTTGAATGGCACAGCAAACTATTTAATTGAGCAAGAAAAGTATTTTACTTGCCTCTTTCATCTTTCAAAACCAAAGCTTGTAATTATTTTGCTCATAAACTTTAACCCGTTACATTAATTTTTATGGTGATACTTTTGATATAATTTCCTTCTTTTGCATAAAGTTTTTCCCATCTTCACTATAACCAGTTGCTTGAAAACACTATGGTCATGACTGAATTGCAAACATTTTACTTTTGTAGCAGGTGGATGTCATCAGGATATTTTTAGCCCCTCCATTAAAAAAGAAAGACAAATGATTACGTTTTGTTAAGAGTAATATCATTGTTTATATTAATTTTTAGATGCATCTCTTGTATCAAATTTTCTCAAAAAACTCCCTTTCAAGATTATTTACCCTAAAACTAAGCATTTTCAGCATTTTGTTGATTGGATGGTTCATGGGTCTTAATGCCTGCTGAACAAGCGGGAGTATGGGTAAGAGACATACACAGCTGTTCTCTAAATTACATTGGATGGCGTTATGCTTGGCTTTACTCCCTCCTCATTTTCTCGAAAACATTGTCAGGCTGGAAAATGGTTAAGCATGGGAATGGTCCATATTATTTTTATGTATGGACTGATTAAATATTTGATCTACATTTTTGATGGGTGACATTTGGGAACATCGGTGAATTTTCCCAAAATAATTGTTGAACAACTATTAACCCAGGAAGGAAATAATCTTATCATGTTGTTGTGTGAATTGCTTTAGGATAAGGTGTGCTTAAGGGGAAACCTGTCTGAAGGGTGGAAAATTTGCATCATTCTTTGTGTATCTAGGTGCTTTTATTTGCAGTGTTAAAATGTTATTAATTCATTGTGAAAACACAATCTGGCTTTGTGTAACTATTAATAGATCTTTACAGCAGCTGTAACATGTTTTGGTGATCTCATGGAAATACTTCTGTTTGGTAAAGCACTTAGTTTCAAATTTATGTGCTTTTAAATCACATCCGTGCATTCATCCCTCACAAATAATGAAAATGGTATTTACCAATTATGTAATCACATGTTACTGTAATAATTATGTTCCAGCTTTTTTGCATTGCACTTGCAGCTTTCCACTGCTAAGTCAGGAATTTGGATTTTGGTTGTCCTTTGGGAATTAGACTATGATCCAATCAAATTGTTACTTTTTTAATCGTCTCGGGAAAGTTAATTTTGATTTTACGATTCAGTGCTTACAAAGTAAGACATCTGTGTGCTAGACCATGGCCTAATAGGTACCAAAAGAAAATGACACAAGTCTGAGAAAACTTTTAATGTTTTATAACTCGCTACAAACAATAAAAAACTGCTATATATTACCGAAATTATAACTTCACTGCTGCTGTGAAATTCAAAGCATCTTCCACTTAATAATGTTTTACAAGGAATACTAGAATTTCTAGTTTTCACATAAATTACTTATACATTTTGTGCTATTTTATATGAGGTGCTTTTACTGATGTTAGGTACAATATTTCCTCCTTAGCTAATGTTACTTTCAGTATTTAAGCACTAGTAAATAATGCATTAATCCTCTAAAATTACTTATTTAGGGACTGCTATTGTAGAATTTATTCTCTGCAGGAAAATATATGCCAGGGCTACTTCTTACATAGCAATATTGGGATTAGACAGTTGTAAGTAAAGAATAGGAGATACTTCATATACTTCAATTAGAAATTAAGCTTAGGACATTACATACACTTAAGATTATTTGAAGAGTGTATTATATTAATTTTTCACTTAAGTTTGGAAACCATAGAATTTACTGTTAAGTCATCTTTGGCCGTATTTAATCCATAGGAATTGCTCCCTTAGGTTTAAAATCCCAGTTTAGGCTTCATTACTGTCATTTCTTCAGCAGTTTGAATTAAAACTTAAAGCAATTGGATATTTCAGGTTAATGATGAATATGCTACCAAAAATTTTTTCCACTTTTGACCATTAATCTGTTGCAAATGTATGAAAAAACAAAATATTAGTCTTAGTAGTATTATCATAGACTTTTAAGCAGCTGAATGGTCCCTTAGGATTCGCTCAACATTGAGATATTTTAATGCACCATTCTTCCTCAAACTGCACATTCCCACATGCTTCCTTGGCTTTATAAGTGATGTGAAAGAAGGGACTGCTTTAGTCTTGATCGCACAACAATAATCACCATATATTATAATAATTATCACTCTCTTGCTTCAGTTAATATAAACTCTGAAAATTTTCCTCTGCATTTATTCCTCCCATCCACTGCATTCTTTCTGCTGTATTCCCAATCATCTCCCCTAAAATCATCACTTTTAGATTCCCCTCTGGCTCACTCTCTGAAATACTTTTTCACCAGCATCTTTAAGGCTTTCCTGCCTTTGTTGCACTATTCTATCTTGTTGGAAATATGGAAAATTTACTTTGAGAATCTTCAATGATTCCCTATATGCATTGTCAGTATTGGAATTCACTTGTCTACATCAGTGGCACTGGGAAGTTCCTCCCTAAAGGCTGCATCAGAATTCAACCAGGGTTAATGCTTATTAGAAGGATATATACCTTAAGTCACCCTAAGCTACGGGGAAAGTTAGTCCAACAGTGTTTGCCAGATAAAATGACGATAGGCATATAACAGTTGATTCAATAAGGTCTGTAAGAAGAAATTATAACATTGCATGTATATCAGAAAGATAGTGATAAACTTCACAAAAGTTTAATCGTTGGTTAGAGAGTCATAAAGCACCTCATATAACATCTATTTGGTGATTTATAAATAAAGTACATATTATATTCATAATTTCATTTTATACATTCTCTGACATTTGATTCCAGTTGTTTCTGGTGTTATGTCAGTTTTCAGTGTACCAGCCTAATATGCTCATTATACCTCTTTATTTTAAATACATTTTCAGAATCAGAAAATGTTTTAAAATCAGTTTGTATGTCCCGTAATGTAAAAAAAATAGGAATCAAAATGTAAAATAGTGAGCTAGCATTATTTATATAAGATTAATATGCGTATGTGTATTTATGGCTAATTAGTTTAATCACTTAAATCAACTTTTTCCCATATGAAGCCTATCCACATTTTTGTATTCAACCAAAATGATCATTTATGAGGGCATCGTTAGGCATTTAATTATTTAAGGATTTATGTCTTGGTTGCACAACATAATGAATACTTTTCTGGATAGATATTGATGGGAAATTTTAATATATATTTAATTATTTCCCAGTGCATTGCTTTCATAATTACAGCTTTAAGCAAATTTATAATAATAAAAGTTAGTAACCAACTTAATCGCATTTGAATATACCATATGATTGTTGAATCCCTTGGTGATGTTGCTTTTACGTTTAGCCATCTGAAAGATGTGAAAAGGTTACTCATGTCCCCTAAAATGTCACTGTTAATTAGTATTGTCACAACTGTCATAATTTTGTTGCCCACGAGCTGTGTTCAAAACTAAAGGCAAGGTTCCTTCCTTAGTCCTTTTGTGGACATGTTCACAATTACTATGGTTGAAACACTCTCATAGGATAAGAATGTTTCACCGTAATGCTTCCCAACCTCAACATCATTTTGTTCACCATGAGCATGCATTTTTAATGTAAACATTTCACATTTGCATAATTTGGCTATATTATTGTTTTAGAGTCGATGTGTACATTTTAACGTAACATAGTGAATCAGATTCTCTCAGGATAATTTACCAAGGTTTTTTGAAAGAAAAATCACTTGTTTTACTGACATAGTATCGGGAAGAAGAGACCTCGTTAACAGCCTTGATCCATACTCCTAACAGTTTGAACACAGCTTAAAATATTTCATTCATGATAGGTGACCTTCATTTGTCAATAACTCAAATACCCATCTGCTTTCATTAGTCATAGTCATAGTCATTGCTGTTGGATATGTGCTTATGTATGAATTCGCCTGTATAACTACATTAAAAGTTACAAGCTATTATTGCATGGTAGAGTAGTTAATCCAGTTACAGTCTAAGGAGCTACCTTTTACAATTTCCTAAGAAAAATTGTTTTTTGTCAATTTGTTTGGTGCCTATCTAATAACCCCTCTTCATTGAATGTTAATGCCCATTTTTTTGTACTGTAATCAGTGTCTTCCCTACAAATTGCATGAGGAACTTAATGCATTATTAATTTAAGCTTGACTGTTAGGGATTTCATGTTTAAATGTCAGCTGATGTAGTACAATAGTATATATTGGTAATGTTTTGATAGGGCTACTATTGAGGCCTTAATTATACATGCAGCATGAATCATAGACATTAACATGCTACCCATTTTGCTATGTTATATGTTTGATTGTGTGTTTGTGTGAGTGTGAAAACAATTTATCATTTAGTCTGTATACCACAATTAGTTAATTGCCAATCAACAGTACTTTCCAGCTGCAACATCTCTTTGGCATTGTGGCACTAAATTAAATGCTTGCAATTAGCAACAATTGGGGAGGGATTGTCCTTGGGTAATGTGTTATAGGTGTAATTGTGTCACCTTTTAAAGCTAATAATTGGTTTAACATTGGCAAATAAATAAATGCAATTAATCTGGGATTTCAGAAACACATTAGAATGAGACAAGGGAAACAGGCATCCCTCACATACTGTTTGTTTTGATTAGTTGTTGATAATCATAAGTAAGTAAAGTTAATTTTCTCTTGTGAATTAGCGTAAATAGAATGGAATTCATTCTTGAGATACTAATAATCTGTTAACATGAGGATAGTTCAGTAATGAAATCGTTAAAAATATTTCGAAAATATACAACTGTTGGAATTATCATAAAATATAAAACAACTTTTTCTTTAAAATATGAGGAATGAAAAAATATACATTAATATTTATCTTAAACAATGGGTAAATACTGTAGTGAGCACTTGAATTCATGTGGATAAATACGTATCGATCTGTAGTCTTTTTGAAAGAGAAAAATTTTATTAAATTTAACTTCAAATTCTTTTATAAACATTAAAGTAAGTTTTCTATTTTATGAATAAAACAATGCTTGGCATATTTACTTTGGATGGGGAGTTATCTTCTGCAGTTCCTAGAAGCAGTGTTTAAATGTCCTTTAGAATGTTTATTTGATATATATCAACTGTTAAATATGAGATTAATACAAATTTCTATAAAAAAGGTTGACTAGTGGGTTTTTTGTAGGTTGTGTTTCCTGAATTAATACTTATTTAATAAATATTAATAATTGTATTTATTCTCAAGAAAAATCTTTCATTATTTATTATAACCCCAACAAAGAGTTTACATTTAGTGATGCTGTAATTATGAGTTTGCACTTAGTGAAAACTGTGATAAGTCACTATTAAGTGAAGATATTTTAGCGAGAGATGCCTGCATTGTAATTTTTATATATTTATTTTCAATTCATAGAAAATAATATGGAATACCCTTAAATGCACACACTTGATATTTTTATTTTGGGAAAAATATGGCAGTATTTTTTTTATGATGATACAAGTGATTTAATAAAGAGGATAATATTTGTAATACAAAGAAACTTTTTGTTACAAGTCAGAATTCCATAAGAGGAAATTTAATGAAACTTTAGATAAAATTTATAACAATAATATTTTTTTTAATGCACACAGGTAAACCCACTAGTGCATACAATAAAAATCAGTTCAAAACAAAACTCAGCATATCACTCACATTGTTGACACTCCTTGAATAATATGTAATGGTATTTATTAAATAATTCATTCATACATATTGTATTTATTTTCTTTTTTTTTGTTATGTTAATTTATAAGATTTAAGTGGTAAATTATGCTTTAAGCTTGGTTAATACAGGTATCATGCAGAGTGGCAGCATATTGAAAGGTGCATGTTAAGTTACAAAGGAGGTTCACTTTAATATTTATCATGCATACAGGGACAAAGTAACAAACACACATAGTATTTGGTCTCTCAAATCATTCATTTAATAAACAATTATAAAATTATTTTACCAAATAATTGGTTACCAGGAGGGATTTTTTCCTCTCAAGTATTTAATATTTAAACTCATGAAACATTTTTTTCATTGACTTTATTCACTTCCAATACCTGTCATCCTGTTCATCCATATCATGGAGCACTATTGCCTGCATCTTTTATGGGAATGCTAAAGGGAAAATTTTCATCATTTCACAGTAAATTACATATGACATGCTTGATCAGCCATGAGTTTACAGAGATGCCTCTTACAGACAAAAATCTACCAACTGCTTTGAATAAAATTTCTGTTTTCTTCCAAATCTATCAAAAGGTTTTTTATTATTATTCAAGCTATAGCTCACTTTTTAGTATATTCCGAAATTATGTTAGCCCTTTTCTTTAAAAATATTTTGCCAAACTTTTGGCCATTTAATGAAGCACATTTCAAAAAGCATGAATATGCTAAATTGCCCACTTCTGCTTTCACATTAACAGTAATTTTCTTAAAAATGAATTCTCACTGAGGTCGTATATATTCCCAATGTATAAACATTTTTCATTCCAAATTTTGGTTGGTCTTTGGTCTTGGATCTCAAAGTTCTAGTCTGATGCAATAACCGATCAAACCACCAAGTTTTCTTCCTCCAAGGTAGATTTCCATTAAGAATTTTACATTCCAGGTCTCCTTATCAAATTTCACGGTTGTTTCTTGCCTGGTCGTTTAGGTATGCAAGTCTGGATAATAATTGGAACAAACTATGAACTATAATATTTTGAACAAACTATTAGCTTTGTCTTGACACAGACTCTCAAATACATACAAATTAGCAGTGCATTGACATCATCAGAATAATGTTTTCTTGAGGACTGATCAATCCTAAGGCTTGCTCCATTAAATTTTTTCCAATTTCTCTTCTTTAATATTTATTTATTTATCAAGTTGTTACCCCCCCCTCACGATGTGTCCTTTCTTTCTTTCTCAATATTTTGGAGTACACCTAAACAAAAAATAATTTATTTCAGTCCCCCTGCATCTTGAATTTAAAAAAAAATATTTATTTATACAATGTGGTGATGGATGATTCTCTTTCTGTTTCTGTTGGTATTTTCTCTGTCAGTTCTAAACTCGGTGACACTGATTAATAACTCAAAATCCCTGTCCCACTCTGGCCTCTGTGGCTCTCTCTCTTGCCCTTCTGCAATGATGCCGCCACAATGCGGTGCAGGCCAGGGGTCACCACGTTGCAGCCGTCGATCCACTGGAAATCAATTATGGTGACCTGCACGGTGGCTACCAAAAGGGAAAGGGCGCCCCACCAGAACTGGTGGTCCGCAACTACATGCTTGGTAGGTAGGATTAGTCTCTGGGAAAAAGCAGTGGGACTCCAGTTATCCTTGTTTATCAGGAATATCTGTGTGACATTTGTAGATTGATTCAAACACTTTCCTACAGGGTAATGTGTCGTTGGGTAAGTTTTAACGCTGTACTTTGTTCATGGAGGGTGAAATTTCCCCTTAAACTTTTAGATTTGTTTTGCCATTTTCATTTCTTCAACAAACTGCCTTCTTTCTCACTCCGAAATTCTTTTTTCTTTCCTCACAGCAGTGACTTTAAAGGAGAAAGTCACAGTTGACCAAGCTACCATTAACACTGATAGGACAAAATAGTTCTTTGAGAAGTTCATCATTGGTTTTTCCGCTAGATATGACATGCATAACTGGAGTTCTGTTGCAAAAGCAAAATCGGTAGGCTAGTGGTAGGAAATAGTTTTAGATGCTTTTTGTTACATCTTTTGTAGATAACCTTCCACTATAAGAAGAGAATGGTACTTTTTCCTAACAGAAATGGGGTTGAAAAGTTAGTAGTTGAAGATGTAGAGGAACCATAAGTGTTTGGCTAGATTAGATTTTGGCATGTTAACAAATAATATTTTTCTAGAATACCATAGATGGTTTTCATTGAACAATTGGATTTAGAGATAACCTCTCTTGTTTTTGGAATAGTAGATAGAACTGAAAATTCACTAACATAAAACAGGGTTTCAAAATTTTCAATTGCTTATTGTTTAGCAAAGAACTGAAAGTTGCAGCTACTTTCTCTGTTTAACAGTTTTAACTTATCTAGTTTAAAACAAATTACCTAAAATGTAACTGTTTCATAATAGGATAGCATTTACAAGTCAAGTTACAAGTAAGCACTGGCATCGACAGAAGAGTTTTAAGGCCAATATTTCATATTTTTATGCTCCAGTACATGATTCATTCCAAATGCGTATCTTCTACTTGAGAAAAATGGAATATAACAGACAATAAAATATATGGTACTCAAACCACATGAGCCACAACCTGTGGTTGAAAAAGTAAACTTTGTGCTTATGCCGAGAAAGATATCAAAATAATAAATTCTCTTAACACTTTCTCTGGTAAAATATTCAATGTCAAACAGTTTAACAATATTTTCTGTGCATCCAGTAGTCAAACATCCTAATGCCTCATTAATCTGTAACTTATTAGTTTTTCACCATACTTAAAGTTTTAGATAATATAATATTGTGTCTAATATGTGAAATGTTGCCTACCTATTTCCTGTATAACTTCTGAAATATTGACAATTTGCAATTCATTAGTTTTTTGAAAGGTATAACAAGGAGAAAAAAATTAAAATACTGTTTGAAAATGTCAGAAAATGATTAGACAAATTATCACACAGTTACAACTTTCAGTGATAATAACCCTTTAAATTTATTTATAATTTTGAACCTCAGGTCCTTAAGTTATGATAAAAAATACCCTGTTATGTAAATAAGAACTGTATATGTCATATAGCTTGCTACTAACCTTCATTTAATATTTTTATTGAAATAATTACTGGGAAGCTGGTTTCTGAACTCTTTTTGAGAAACTGTGTTTAAGTATTTAAACATATATACATGATTTAACTTAGAGCTGAGTGATTTGGTATTGCTTTTAGTTGTTTCAAATCTTTAACTTTAACTTAATGGAGTTATTACTTTTCACTACATCATCTAAAAAATTTCACATTAATTTTTTATGAAAATTGGTCACTTTACAGTAATAGTTTGTGGATTTTTCATTTAATACTTTGATGTCTATGGATAGTATTTTGTGTGAGGTAACATTTGTAGGTAGCTGGCTTGATTTTTCACTTAACTTTCCCTGGAATGTCTAATATGTAGATTATTGGTTTGTTCTCACATGTTAATATCTTTCCACTTTTCACAACTCATACTCTACTATTATTACATTAATTAATGTTAATTGTTGTTCATGTGTTAAATGGTAATAAAATACATGTTTTATGTTTTGTATTATCAAAGGGAGGCATTTATTTTATTCCTATTTTATTAATCAGATTGAAACCTGTTGTCAAAGTTTGGAGTAATTTCTTTTGTACAGTATGTCAACTATTTACTGTTTTGTGTTTTTTGTTTTGTGTGAGGATGCTAAATTAAATAGTTGATTCTTATTGGGAAGGACATGACTGAGGAAATTGAAAATGTAAAAGATTATTATTTTGAAAAAAATGTACAAAATTTCATTAGTACTATATTAAACAATTTATTATAAAAATATAAGTGGACATATACCTCCTCATATACTCTCTCTAACTGGATGATCAAGAGGTACCAGATTATCTATTTATAACCCTTTGTATTTTTTCAAACATATGTATTTGGCGAATGTTAACTTTTTTTTTAGAAAAATGAATTTTGTACAGTATCATGTGATTTAAAATATGCTATCAATTTATGTTCAGAAAATGAAATTTTTAATACATAAAGTGATACTTTTATAATATTGTGGAAACATGGGTTGTTTAAAGCATTTTCACTTTCCTATTCACCATTTTGTTATCATTAATTATAAATAGCCCTTGCATGCATGTGTTACCCATTGAAATTTTATTTGTCAGTTAACTTTATTTTACAAGTGTAAAGTGGAATTTCATTGAACATGAATTTTTAAGGTTAGTGCTAAATGTTTAGTTATAATAAGATTTGGAAAGCCAGATTCTTCATTCATCTGAAGCTGAGGTAAGAGATTAATTAGAGATGATTGTGAAGTTGTAGTAGTTTAGACTTTTGGTATAGATTTTTTTGTGTGGGTGTGTTGTATGAATGAAATGCATGACATTTTTTCTTAGATTAGTTTTTTTATTTGACAAATGTACTTGTAAATAGCTATTGGATGCATTTAATTGCACGCCTCTTTCTTTAATGTGTGTGTAGCAATATAGTTAGTGCTGCTAAGCTCATATCATAATTATCTTTCAAGCATCATATTATTAATTTAGGGTACTAGACAAATACAAAAACAAATTGTTTATAAAATGTGATAAATCTAATCGTAATCTGATTCCTTGAAGGCCAAACAATTAATGTTCTTTCTGTGATAAGTGTAAAATACATAACTTTTAATATTTATAAGAAGCTTTTTCTTTGACTGACATAAGATTTCTTCTCTATCTATCAAATGCCAAATAATGAAATAGCTGAACCATTACCAAGTCGGTGGGAGATCAAACACTGTACCCTCTCTCTTGGTAGTCTTTCTTCTTTAAAAAAAACTATAAATAGTAAAAAAATTAACATACTTATGGTAGGTACTATAAACACAAAAGCACATTTTGCAGTTATGTTCATCTTAAAATTATTTGGAGTTTAATTCTCCCCCACCATCAAAATCCTACCCAACTCCTGCAACTGCCCGAGATGTAAAACTTGCCCGATTTTCTCAACACCTCCGTCCCACTTAGTCAATCTTCTCCACTCCCTCCCCATCTCATTTCCTTTCTGCATCTCAAAATGCGTCATCTACCATTTAAAATTTAATTTCTGCAATACGTATTACATTGGTCAATGTACCACACCACTAAACATCAGAATAAATAATCACAGGGCATCCTCCTGCCACCCTGCCTCTCCCTCCCCTTCCGATACCACAACACACAAAATAACATAACATGACATTCAACCTATGCTACACAGTCTCCCTTCCCCGGCCTCCACACAAATTTCGACCCCTCCCCTCAGAAGTTATTGTTTTATTCCTCCTCCTCCTCCCTGGTCGGTCGGTAATAGATTTGGTGTGGTGTGGAGGAGCCTTTTCCTGCTGACGGGGGAGGAAGGGGTCGCCCCTTCGAGTTCCGCTCAGGACACGGACGGATCAGGGATAATCACCCCCAGAGTCTGAACTAGCATGATGAAGTTCGGGGAAGTTTTTTGTCGAGGTCGTAAAGAGTCGAATAAAGAGTTCTCTGCGCTCACACGCCCCCCCCCC
>WURS02000016.1:3554759-3574466 GCA_011762765.2 Rhinocypha anisoptera | reverse complement strand
ATATATATATATGTTTTTTTGTTCAATTTTGTATCTGTTTCCCTCTCTCTTCTTTTGTACTTTTGTAATTTTAAAAAAAAATTTTTTTTTTGTTTTAATTATTTTCTTTCAGTTGGTTTTTCACTTGTGTATGCTATTCGTAATGAACTCACAGTAGTGCCAATAAAATGGTTAACTGCAATAAAGAAAATTAAAAGTTTTGGAATGTACTTTGGACCCTTAAGGAACACCCAAGCACAATTTGTGTTTGTAGAATATTCTGCATTTGAGATAGCTCTCCTCTGGTTGATTCCCTATGTTATTTGCGACTCGTGAGCGTGGACCATTGCAATATGAATAATTTTATTTTAAATATTCATACTGGCAGTCTTCAACCTGATCTATTTTGGAATATAGTGATTCATGGCCATGATAATGGTAATCTTCTGGGGTCTCCAACTGGGTTATAATGGAAAAATAAGGCTCCTCAAGATCCTTTTTCTTAAAATAAGGGGCCTTATTTTTCCATAATTACCTGGTTGGAGACCCGAGAAGATTTCCATTACAAAATTCACCGGGAAAGCATGAGATCTTTTATCATAGTAATGATGTTCATGATTCATCTAACCAAGTGGTTCCCAAAGTGGGTGCTACCACCCCCTCGGGCGCTTAGGAAGTTACGATCAGGAGGCGTTTGTGCATAGGTTTACGGAATTAAGGGGGGCAGTGGCTCGAAAAAGTTTGGGAAACACTGATCTAACCCATTGAAATTTGATTCTTCCTTCACAGACATTGCATATTATTTCTTCACCTGGATTTGAATATCTAAGTTGTTGTATATACTTAACTTCCATTATGCTTACTATTTTTTTAAATGATTTTTTTAAAACTTTTATTCAAAGTAAATGGTAAAAGACATGCTAATCTCTGGCTTCGTGCATTTAGCTGAGGGAACCAATAAAGTAGGTTAGATTCATATATGACCAGACACTGGTTTTTCATTCAGTCGGTAGACTGCAGGTTGGCTAGTGCAGTATGAGAGATTTGGGATGAAAATAAACTGCAAAAAATGGGAGTAATGAAAATGTTGAGAAATGGGAAGAATAAGTCAACTGTTAAGATACACTGGATGGCATAAGTTGGAATGGCTAGAAAATTAATTTTATAGGAAAATGGACACATCAGAGGAAGAATAGTAGGAATTGTGTAATTGTTCATGAAAAGAATGGAAATAATTTAAGAAATTTGAGTTAAACACACAATGAAAGGATTAGTGAAAAGTCTAGTTGTAGGAGTATTTCTTTATTTCCATAAAAATTGTCCATATATTTCACAATGTTCAAGAGCTGTCAAATAAAAAACAAGAATACATATGCAAAAAACAATAGATTTACATATTACAAAAACAATAGATCTACATATTACGACATGTGTTTGGGAAAACACCATAGAGCACTTCCATCAAAATTATATACAAAATTAGTTTACAGTTTCTGTTCACTTGTCATATATTCTATGTACTCCTATAAAGTATAAAAACATTCTTTCAACAATAGTTTACAAAATTTTTTTTTTTTAATCTTTTCACAATTAATTTTTAATAGCTTCATACAATGTTAGTACATGTTGTATTACTGTGTCTCCTATGAAGCATGGCATTGTTTGGTTTTGTAACTTGATCCTTGAAGTAGGATGATGAGTGAGGATTGGAGGCTTTTGAGAGTGTCCTGGGATGGTGAAACTAAAATGGGCAGAGAGAAAAACAGAAGAAAAGATCTTAATCTTGGTATAATATAAGTGGCATTCTTTATGGAAAATCTAAAGTAGACAGGAAAATCAGACAGAAGGAGTAATGTAATAATTTAATAGGCCGTTGAAGACTAAAAGGGTGTAGAATATTGGGTACATAAGGCATAGGTAGGGAAATAATATGGATTTTAGGTACAACTATGGCAGGGATGAAATATGTGAAGATGAAGAGGATATTATTACAGGATAATGTAAAATATACTTTATCTTAACTTTGCTAAAAAGTGGCTCAACTCTTTTGTTTGAATTTTTCAATTTTCATGGAAAAACATTTCGACTAACATGTATTCTTCCTTGCCAGAAAAGCTTAGTTAGGCCATAAGGAATATAAGATTCAAACATGCTTAGCTCTATAGGAAAGTAGTTTTAAATCAATTTCATAGGATTCTCAAAAAAACATGTTAGCAATGAAACTTTTAAAGCCTAATTGTGCCTAAATTATGACGACTGCCTGTATTATGTAAGTGGTTATTAATAGCTGAAAATTTATAATAAAAAATAAACCAAAAATATTCCAATCATTGTTTGTAATTACAATTTTTAAAATGTGTAGGAAAATAATCAGTCAACCTAATTCCATTTGAAGGAGATTTTGTCATAATATAATATATTATAGGCTAACATGACATTTTTAATTGCAGAAAAAACTTTTAAAAAGTGTTTAATGAGCATTTGGTTTCAAAGTGAGGCTTTGATTATCAGCATTAGTGGTTCAACACACTGATGGAGAGCCTGCTGAAGTTCAGTTGATTTCAGTTGACTTTATTCTTTACTTCAGTTTGTTTATGTTCTGCTAGCTAAGGATTTAATCTGCATACCTGGTCAACACATGATTTTTATTTGTGGAATTTTTGGCATCAAGTGCTGTGAACAGGATTTTATTTTGTAACATAAGAAAACTTTAATGATAATTATTTTCAAATATGTTAAAAATAAATATATTTTTGTTTTTGTTGTTCAATATTATTTGTGAATCACAATTTCACTTAAGTCTTTAATCCTCCTGCAGGACGTACTTTTTTAAATGAAAAATCATTTAAATTTATTTATAGAGGTATTTTACCTTCAACTTTGAATGATGACTCAATGGTCATTGTGTAGTTTAAAACTCCTACAAAAAAGTTTAAACAAATGGTTTTTGTTTAGATTAGTAAGAGCTAAGCTGAGCTGGCATGATGGTGACCAGTATTAAAAATAATTCTTATGATAAAGTACAACTGTTGATCACATTGGATTCATTCAGCTGTATCAAATGAGAAATGCATCTTCTTAATCACCTTTTCTCACAGATTAGGGCTAAAAATGATCAGCTGATTACAATAATTTTTCCTTTCACTCTATTTTTTTCATAAATAGAAAGGGACATTGCTCATCCCACTGCAGTAAGCACACATGAAATAATTTCTGTTTTAGGTGTTTGCATCCTAGTTATACTCTGATGAAGTCAGATTTTCTTAACCTATTTAATGAATAAATATTAATACCATATATAATCATGTATGGTTCAAATTTTTAGGACCAACATTTTGGACATAAAGTCAGGGGTTGAACTACTCGAGTAATACTTTTGAGGTTTTAAAATCACAGCTTCAAAATTTGCTATACCTTAATTCTACTTCCAATATAGTAATCTAGTTGGAAAAGAAAGGTCAGACAACCAAAAGTATTGAAATGTATTGTAATCAATATATAGAAACTTTTTGTAGTCATAATATTGTTATGATAAGATAAAACCTATTCAATATCCATCAGTCCTTTATTTCTGTTCATATCTTTCTTTCATCATAAAACTGCTGATGAGTAACAATAAATCACAACACTCTTAAGAGTTATTTTCAAGATTAATTTATAGAAATTCAATAAAGAGATGAATGAAAAAAAGGTTGACTCGAATTACAATTCCACAGCTTAAGAATTAAAATATCATTCCCTTTAATATAACAACAAATCAAAGCTTTTATTTTTAGTTTCCCAAAAATAATCAAGGTGTTGACTTACATCTCACAAATTAAACCTTTGCACAAAAACTTTACCTCTCACATTTATCATCTCTCAGGTAAAAAGTATATATTTTTTCTTTGAGGATGAAAGAACAGGAAACAATAAAGATGTTTAGATTTTAGTTAAGTATTAAATACTCCCATATATGGTGGTAAATAAAGATCATTCAATATACATTAATTTTTTTCTTTGACATAATAGAAGAAAAATGTTGCACATGACAAAAATCTAGGGGTTTTATGGATTGAAAATTAGGGTTGAACTATACATGAATATATATATGGTACATTAAAAGTGTCTGAAAAGAATTCATGAGTTGCTCTGCATCAAATTAAATGTATGATACAAGATTGGATAGGGCAATAGAATGAAAGATGCTTGTATTTGGAATTGTATTTTCATTGGAATATCTGCTATATTGTGTGCCAATAATCATGGGTTTATAGTTGTTTTTGTCCATTTTCAACTATTCCAAAATGTCATTAAACAAGGTATGCCATATTATGAAAAGGATATATCACAACATTATTTAATTAAGACCTGGTATCTTAAGGAAAATATATTGTCCAATTTTCTCTAATATGCATTCATTTTTAGTGTTGATTTTTAATTCCATTCCTGTTCAATAAAAATTTTTCAAAGAAATTGCCAGTAAAGCAACCATCTTAATTCCCTATTTTAATAAAGTGAAATTGCTGAGATCACAAAGTCATTGAATAGCTTCCTGAAAGCTTGTATGTTCAATCCGTTTATCAGTATGAGACTCATGCATTAGAGATAGTATACATTAAATAATAGTCTCTTATATTACATACAGCTAGCAACAAATATAACCTCATTCACAGAGTTGAATTGGAAAATCTTGTTGGAGGAAATAAGATTTTAAATGAAGTACTGAGTTCACAGTTTCTGGAGAATTTTATTAGAGTAATTTCTCATCTTAGATGTAATATCAAACATGGGCACAACTAGTTTATAGTAAAGCTAATGTAGGAGCATGCATTTTTGTCATTTGAAAGTATACCTTATTATGACATAGAGCAAGAAATGCATTTTTTTTAGTAAACTTGTTGATTGGGCTTTTTACAAATTACCAGGTTATTTTTTTTTGTATGTCTCCTGAACCTATTTTTCTTTTTTTATCTATCCCAGTGATAAAGATAGAATTAATAATGCATTCCATCATTTTAGTCACATTAATTATTTGAGATGGTTTTGTTATTTGAGACTGGTTGAATCATGTCAGATTATGCTTTGCTATAAAGATAATCTAATTAATTATTTGATCACCACAGCCCAACTTTTTACTCCATAAATAACTGGATAAATTTCAATTCAGGAAATTTTGTTTAGCAAAATGTCATGTGGCATATTAATCACGTGTATGAAGACATGTTTTCATGATAACTTTAATCATTGCAATCACCTCATTCTTGCAACTTGAGACTTTGTCACTCAAAAGCTTAATATATAGTGTGTTTTCAGGTTGTAATTGATAACAATGAAATTTTTTACTGAGCCATTAAGAAATTGGATACTACTAAACTTTCCTTTGTCTGCAATCCAAATGATTTTAAAAGCCTAGTCAGTAAATAGTATTGTAAAATTTACCTTTTAACTTAGGTGACAATGATGAACAGATAAGTTTATATATAAAATATTCTGTGAATATAGTCTGCTGCCCTGTTATATCTGTGCCGAATGATGAAATGCTTTAATAGTTAACAGTTGAAAATTTTATGCAATTATAAAATTTATTTTATTTGCATAGTCTATTTAGGTAAATAGTTTGCATCTTTTGTTACCATATTTATATGGCCAGTAAAAATGCTAAGTAAACAAGTAGTTGCTCTGTTTATGGTATTTTGATGTATGTATTCTGTTTTATGAAAATTTTTTTCTAGCTTTGCCATGAAATGCTTTAAAGCTAATGTTATATATTTTATTCTTCATACATTTTTATGTTTTAATCCATAATGTATTTTTAATTTAGATAATGAATAACATTTTTAATGTCAATTTCAGATATTTGCATGAGCTGTGCACTTGCATCTAGAAAAAAAATAGAAATGTTTTGCTATCATTTTCATCTGATATTTCACACACTTTGTGATTGAGAAAGAAAAACTAAAATACATAATGTATGTTATAAAATTTTAACATTTTTTTTTCTAATTTTTTTTAATTGCTTGACTGTGATATTCATAGAAGTAGAAAAGTCAATTCTCTTTCCATTAAAAATTATCTAAAAATCTGAAAAGTATAATTAATTTTCTGCAAACATTCATTCTATGGTGGAAGTACTTTCATTATTTTTTTTTAACTTTGAGCTAATCAATTTTCAAAGCCTTGGCTGTTGACTGCCATAACTTAATTTAATAACATTTCCACCTTCATCCAAGTGTTTTCATTTTGAACATAATATGGTAGTCTCTCACAGACATTGTTGTCCTGTCTTTAGATAGGGTTCGAAGCACGACATACTCTGACCTGCAGAAGAAAGTGGACTCTTTGTTGGCACGTACGTAGTAGGTAACCCATGGTGGGCATATAGCCTGCCGTATGTATATTTATAGAGCTTAAATGTGTGCAAATTGCGTTTACATCCAAGGCAATTTTTTTGGAACTGGATGTCCAATTGTACATAGCAGTGTGTGCATGGTGATAATTATTATCGCTTGCTTTTTGGAACATAACCAAGGTGACATATAATGTGTACCGATAGGTATGCATTTGTGCAAAAGTCTGATTTTAATGTTTTGTTTTGATACTATTCTCTGGGAGATCACCTCATTCCTTAACAATGCTTTATGAATTAATTCAGTGCTGGTTAGTTGATGATGGTCATGTTGGATCATTCTCTAAGATGAGACATGTAGATTACTGCCTAAGCTCCTATCAAGGTCGTTGATGAAAATTTTGCCATAAATTTCCTGTATTTTTTTCAAGTGCATTACTTAAAATGTTTAGTGAATGCTTTGTTATGAGGGTGTTCTGTAATTGTTGTATATGGATCAAATGAAGCATCTTTCTAGCAGCTGAGTATCTGAATTGCAAGTTTCTGTTAATAGTGTATTGAAATTTTTGGTGGAATAAAACAGCTTTAAAATTGCCATATTTGTTAGGTTAAACATAATTGTTTGGTGTAGATGATATAAGATTGGGGAATGCAGCTACTGCTTTCTGGAATGCATTTTTCTAAGTTTCTTTCATCTGCCTCTTACCGGCATACACAACTTCACAAATATTTTTATGCTTTTGGGATAAATTCTGAGTAACATCAGTGGTGCAGAAATTACAGTATGTATTAAATTATTGATCTTCTCAGCTGTTTCAAACAAATATTTAAGGTTTAAAGTGTCCTGTAAAGTAGAAAAAACTCTTTCATACTCTCTCTTACCATATGGGCTAATATATCAGTAGTCATTTGTGATACATTAAATAATGGACCAACCAAGTTGGAGGCTGGGATGAAAATCCAGGCAATATGGCAACCTTGCCTGGATATTATGTATACAATTGACACACGAAATTACAGCAATACACCACACATTATATCATTTTCCTAATTAGAAATAACCAACATCATATTTGTATTCAGAATTCTTGTAGATGAGATTCTGGTTTATATAAAAGTATTATAGTTTCTTATAATTGGATTTTGGAGTTGATTGCAATCAAACCCAGAATGATACTACTTTGTAATAAATCTAATTGTTTGTGTATTCTGTAGATTCACGCTCTCCTAACCCTGAAAATGCACTCATCATCAATTAAAAAGTCAGAATAAATTTGTATAGCTCACATACATCCAGATTCTAGGCATCCAAGTGAAAGTCAGTTTCTTTGCTTTACATTTTTCACAACCAAACAAGTCATAAGATGATTTTTTTAATTGCACAATGTCACCACAGGAATTTCAATTTTAAAACTTTATATGTGAGGAAAGCAAGGAATATTTCCTCTTTTGCAATATTTCTCCACATAAATTAGTTTATAGGTAGCATTATTATGTATTGTCCATTGCATATTATCATGCACTATTAATTTTTAATGTGCTCTATATTTTTAAATAGTTGTAATTCAATGCAAAACTCTCTTGTGGAGTCCAAAGGTACAAAATACTCAAAATTCCAATCACCTTGATAAAGACCGTAAAGAAAGTGGTGGTTTTTCATGTTTGAACAATAATTTCCTTCTAGAAATGATTTGATTGTCTTTTAGTTGATTCCCTGAAGTTGAAAAGGCACATTTTAAACTTTTTTGGAATAGGAGATGGTTTCCAAGAACAAATAATTTGCTAAAGCTACCTTAGATTGGGTTTTTGTTTCTCTTCACTGGTAATTTGTTTCTTGAATATTCAGGAGCATTTTAAGTCTTATTTAGGACCAAGTAACTCTGTAATACTTTCATATAATGAAGCTACAGAATGATGCTACAGAAAGAAGTAGATCATTTGAAGTAAGCTAACTGTCTAAAAGCATTTTTGCTCATTGTTACCCTCGGAGAGGATTAAAGGAATAGTCATAGGCAGGAATAAAGCATAAGTGCTGAAGTTTTTATCTTCAGTGCAATATTAAATAAAAATATACAAGTATGATAGGGAAGGTTATTGGATTTGAGTGGTCTCTTCTCCCCAGACACTATTATTATTGGTCATAGGACACAGTACCTCTTCATCAGAACATATGAAAGAATATCATAAAAAATATCCATTAAGTGAATGCTCTCTAATTAGTGTGATTGCTATTTATAAGCTACTGAGCCAACAGTATATCTACATTCATGATTATTTAATAAAGATTTATTCCAATTTTTTATAAAATGCAGATTCTATGTGTTGTTGGTTCATGCCTTTTTAGAAGGAGGTGAACCTTGTTTTTGGATTAATAGAGTTAGGTTGATTCGACTCACACAATGTGGCTAATAGATCATAGTACAACTGTCTGAACTTTTTAATCTGGATTTCAGGTATTCCAAATTGGCATTGCATTTGGTACTTTAATGGTCACCATTCTCATAAAAATTATATAAACTGGTATATTTTAATGTGACTTTTGAACATTCAGTGATAGTTTTCTCTTTTATTCACAAAATATGCCTAAAATTCACTGATTCATAGAATGAGGCTATCATTTATTAAGCAAACTATAAAGTATCACAAATCATTACCTTAAAATATCACATCACAATATTGGTTGATTTTGAGATTTAATAAACTTCAATCACACTCCATCTTCTGTGAAGTGAAATTTAAAGCTACATTCTTCGTAGATTGCTTGTCTGGTTTTATGATTCATTTTATTGAAAAATCTCCCACCCCAAGGACTGTTCTTAACCATTCCAATAACCATTATAACTGATTTGGCAGGAACAATATGATTTCTCCTTGTAGGATCACCCATTCCAGATAAAATTAAGCATAGGAGCCAGATAAAAAGTAGTCCATTCATTACCAATTCCTCTTTGAGGTGGTTACAATAACATGCAATATTTCAGTGATGGTGTCTCATTAAAAGAACTATTGAACCTCTATTATTTTTTCTAAGATGTTGATGATTGACTTTATAAAATGACTTGACCAGATAAAGAAGATTGTAAAATCTCTTATAATCTGATACAAAGTTAGGAGATTTTTTTCTTCATGTCAAAGGTTGACATAATTTTTAAAAATTGAGAAATGTATAAGATCATTGATTTTAGTGAATCTGCAATATGCTACTTATTAACAATAACCATTTATTATTTACTGTTGGTTCACTGTTCTCAGCTTCCTCCTGGTAAAATTTTTTTTGTCTCCCTACTATTAACCTTCTGATAGTGAATTGGAAAGTTTTGTCTTTCATATTTTCATCCTTTAATTGAATTAGATGTTGTTTTCAGTGGCTTCTCACTTCAATTTTATGCTAACTTAAAATTTTATCATTCTCAGACTTATTTCCAACCTCTTGCTTTTAAATTTGGAATATTCAATAGGAAAAAAGGGCATAGGAAGAGAGATACCAAATATTGAAACCCCCCTGTTTTTCATTATAAATTTTCTATTTTGTTGGTGTTGGCTGAAATGATATATTTCTATTTTACTTGCAAGGGAGGTATTTTTGCAATACATGCAAAGCCTTATGTTCGTAGACTGCCTGTTTAGTCATCATATTCTTTAACTTTAAATTTATTGAAATTGAATCACTTTTAACACTCACTTTTTTAAGTATTTGATTGCATGGTTAAATATACCTATGAAAAAGCATTTATAAAAATTATTCAAAGCCACACTTATGAGAATATAAATGCACTCACATGCTTAAAATAGTAAAATATCTTTTACATTTGGCCTATTATATTTAAAGATGGTGTGAATGCATTTTCCTAAGCCTGCTAATCCCTTCAATCCTCTCTCTCTTTTTCATTGATCTGCTTGTCATATAGACCATGAGAATAAGATTTCATGGTGGCATTCAATCTCTTTTCATCTTCTTTATTTTGAAGATGACTGCATGAAAGTTTCTACTGTAGAAATTAATGTTAAACGCAAGGAATATTTAAAGGTATTAACTGAGTTTTCAGTTATTTTGGTCATTTTCTGATATTTTTAGAAATGGCATTGCCTTTTCAAAATTTCAGGGTTTAAGCTACTATTTTAATGTTTCTTTTGTTGGTAACTCATGCAAATAGTCATCGTAGTGCTTTGTGAAAAAAGTTCTCTCCTAAATAAAATCTTTCATTCACACCAGTAGTGTTTAACTTTATAAATGAATGTTGTATTTCACTTTATCCAAGTTATGTTTAAATAATCCTTTAATGTTGTCATTTGCTCATGTAAAGTAAATAGTATTTTGATAAAAAATTAACATACATGAAGTCAAGTGCTTTTTATTGTGCTGTGATATTGAAATTGTTAATTTATGGGAATAAAACCATTTATAAATAAAAAAGCAGGACACAAATCAATACCTAATAATGTAAATGTGCCTTGAAACAAGATGCATAAATACTCCAACAAATTATGTTAAAGTTATATTTATTATCACATAATAACTCAAAATTAAACTCGACAAAGTTCTTTTTTTAATCCATCTTGTAATTTTATTTAGGATTGTGTTAATTGATTGGTTTTTCATCAGAATTATTATAAGGTACACTAGAATATGCCTTTCATAAGAATACCTTTCTTATATTTACATATTGCTAATGGTATGATTGGAAATGGTTTTATTTCCAAATTGCAGAGTTCATTTATAGCATTTTCAAGTACAAGCAAAGAATATATTGGATGATTCAAAAGTGTTGACTCACGCTTCCAGAAGAGATAAGAGGCCAGGTAATGGAACTTCAGTCCAGTGAAACTGTCCAGTCTCTGATCCCACAGTAAGAATAATAGCTATCTGTACAGAGAGTACACCAAGACATCAAAGTTGATTATTTTTTCATTGCTAAATGTTATTTACCTGCCCCACATAGTACATGAGTGGCTGCATACAAAGTCTGTCCATCCATCAAGATACTGCAAAATTAGGTACCCTTTGTTATTATAATCCTGTTTATGAGAATTCCAATGAGCCAAATTGATTTTTCCTGTTCATTTATCATAAATGCAGCTACTGTGTACATGAAGTCTAAGGAAGCATTTTATTCCATTTGACATAATAAAAAGTAGTGTTAAATCACTTTAATAATGATATTGTGCAGCAAGAATGAATTTCATTTTGAAAAGATCTTTGTGATGTTAACTTAGTTAATGTCAGTGATAGCACAATAATTGTTTTGAAAATAATGGCTTGACCTTGACCCAATTTTGTCTAGTTAGATTGTTAAAAGTGTAAAACCACCCTTGCTGGTTCACATTGGACTTAGTTCCCATTCAAATTCAATTCTAATAGGAAGCTTTGTCATCTTGGAATTACGTTTGATATATTTACAGATAGATAGATTTATTAGTAAAGGAAGGAGTATGGGACTGGCTTCCTTAATTATGTATGTTGTATGCTAGATATCATATTTCAAGGAATATATGATATATTTATTGTATTTCTGCTTTTAGGTTAAATTGTGTGGTTTCTTTATCCTGTAGTTATTGAATACCTATACTCACCTTTTGTGGCTTATAACCAATCTTAACAGCAGTTAGTGATGTATCACAGATAAACATTCTCACTATTCCCTCTCACATTCTCACTCACATGATAAACAGCCTCTATTCTCACTTTTACCATCTAACTGACATATTCATAAAAAATTTTTTTAATATGTCTAATTTTTCATTGAACAATATGATACAGCATTTATGATATCTCCATATATACCAAATATGAGTAAAAATACAATTTATAACTCCATACTCGGCAGAATTTGAACCTAAACCTTCAGCATATATAGGCAGTATGGGAGCCTCTGCTTCTATTCAAATTCCACCCTGATTATTTAATTTTATTATTAACATACCTAATTATACGTATGCACTCATCTAGAATGATTTTTAATTAATGCATTAAAACATACCACTCATTTTTTCACTCTTTATATACATTGAATATAGAACCATTATTACAAATCCATTTTAATTACAGTGTTTATTAAATATATTTCCAAGGTGTTAATGAATTTTTAAATTAATTGGAGGGAATATTAATTAGAGTGGATAGTCAAAACTCAACAAAAGAGTATTTTATGAATAGGACAAGTAAATTTTTATATATGTTCATCATTATTTATTTCCTTTTATTTATTTATGGATTTCCTTCATTTCTCATGCTAAGGCATTTTGAAATAAGTACTCAAAACCAGTATCCAAGAATAGAGAATTATGTATTTATGCTTATCATGCATTTATGCTTTTAAGGTTCACTGAAACATTTCACTCTACTTGTAATTCACCATTGCTGCAGTGTGAGGGATGTTTATGTTTTTATCTGCAAATGTTAAATGTTTATTTAATGCTGTTATATATTGTACCTTTCTGGCTGTTCTCAATAATGTAATTCATATGTCTGAATGTGTTTGATGATGTAACTATCAAACTAATTTAAGATATTATGTGCTCTGTCCCTCCACAATTCTTGATGCTGCATTATGTTGTTGATGCATAATTTATGATGTTTATTTATTTTGCTACAATATTTGGCTATGACTAGAGTGTTCAGTGGTACAGGCTATACTATATGAACTACTATGTGCGTGTTAAGTATACAAAGAAAGCTCATGTAATTTAATATTAGTTGGCTACTTGTTTACTCCAGAATGATATCTAATGGTTCTTGATATTTCAGAATATATATTTATGTAACCTCTTGAATTATTACCTTGCTTCACGGTTTATGAATTTATTCACCTATCTGAAACTTTTGGCAATTACTTTATTTTATGGCATAAGAGATACTCTCTCAAATGTGGAATGCAGGAGGGAAAATATGTTTCAATGCGTACCTAACCCTCAAACTGTGACTGATGTCACAGACCACTAAGCCCTATGGACTATTATTATTAGCCCTCCTCTCTTTCATGTACAGCCTCCTACCCATAAGTACTTTCTCTCCTTTTCATGAAGAATGTTGATGTGAAGTGACAAGGATAAATTAAATGGCTAGCAAGTTAATTTTGTAGAATTCAGACATTTTGAGCTATAAAACTCTTGGTTTGATTCCACAGAATATCCTGTGGAATCAAGTGTTTTAATTCTCAAAGTCACAAGGAGTTTAGGTGGGGACAAATTTGTTTTTTAAAAATTCATTTCTGAAATTTACCATTTAGGAGATTGATATAATGATTAGTATTACTCTTTTTCAACCCATCATGTATTTTTTTTAAAAGTGTGACAGCATATCATGCTCTTGTTTTTACTGATCAGCTCCCCAGTATCTAATGCCATCATTTTATCTCGTAAAGTCTTTCTTGGGGTTTAATTTTCTGTTATCTTAAAAAAATAAGGAGCAAGCTTGGCTTGTCACATGCTTCATTCATCGAAGTAGGAAATCCCTCCAATCCAGATTTTACCCAAAAAAATCAGAAAAGTTTCATGAATTCAGGGATGAATCAGATTTTGAAAGTGAAGTTGCCAATTCTAACGAGAGTGACAATGTTCATGATATGTTAGTGAACATTCCACAGACTGCTCGATTGAATTAGATTCTGGTGAAAACAATTTGTATTAGAAAGAGGATAACAGAGTAGCTGCAGTGAAAGAGAAGGAGGTCACATTCTGCATAAAAGTTAGTGAATGTAGCACCTGAATTTATGGTGTACAGGGGATGGGGGATGAGTTTGATATATTAAAATTCAAGTATCATTGTGGCTGGTTTTCTTATGCTTTTTCAACTTTCTGAGTGTTTCCTATTGGAAGGGTGGATGTGGGGCCAAAATATTCAGGGGTGATTGAGGAGTCATTTCTTATTCCATTAGATTCAATTCCGCATAGAAATAAAAAATAAGAAAAATCAGCTTTAAATATTCTGGCTGTGAGATATCACTGTTAATGTACCTTTATCATGACACAGTTATCAGGGTTAAGTGTTTATTTCAGAATATAAACTAATATATTAAAGTGAAAGAAATTTTTCAATCTGACTCTGAGCAAAGAAGGAAGAGTATCCATTGAAAAGCCATTTTCACAAATTCTGGGAGGTCTGCAGCCTATCAAGTGTTTGCATGTTGCAAGTTAGTTATATGAACATTTCTTTAGGAAATCAATATATCTCATGTTCCATAAAATGAAGTAATTCATTGTAGTTATGGTCTAGTTATGAGTGTAGTAGTGCTTTGCAGCCAGAAATTATTTAATCATGTTTAAATTGCATTAAGATTTGTTAAAGCTAAATATGCAATAATAACAAGTCTGAAATATTCAACCAATTAAATACCATGCTGCTGTATGCATATTTTGCTTATTTTAGAGATACCAGAAACATTAGTTTCATGGTAGTTTTCACTCTCCATTCACTGTTGACTAATGTGGCTATGAGATTATTGATATAAATATGTGTACAAATTATGTAAAAACAGGGCAGTCCAGGTCTCATAACTGCGGATACCTATTTTAAGACAATGGCCCTTATGAAATCACTGCCACCCATGTACATATAGGTCACATTTAAGTGTGATTCTTTTTAAAAACATGATAAACTGATGTTAATGAATAATACTTAATAGTGGAAATAATATTGTCATCTAGTAAACCACTATACATAAAACCAAGCAGATGGTATGAATGTATATATATATATTGTCTTCTGAATGTATGCTCTACATATTTTCATTGCAGTAAGGTTCCATTGTAAGTAGAATTGATTATTAAAAATTTTATATGCTCCAAGTTTTCTACATGAACAGTTTACATATTATTCACTACATTTGAATAAGGTCTTAAAGGTCTAATCGTTAATTTCCAATCTTTAAAAAAAGATAAGGTAGCATGAGAAACATCATCCAGCTGGATTGAGTGTTCAAGAATATATCTAGAGGTAGGTTGCAGTGAGCTTGGCAATGAAATCACTTGGCATTCTTGCTGAAGACTGACTATGCTCTCTAGTTTTAAAATTTTCATACTTCTCTGCTTAGCTATCAGATTCATATTTTCCATTAAACATATAATTCTTTAAGAACTGTTAAACTCTTTTGATGGACTATCTTTCTTACTGTAATTTAAAGTGCAGAAGACATTGTAGGGATTTAACATTTTCTTTTAATATATGAACATTTTTTCAGTGCATGTAGGTGACGGATTTAATTAAATTTTTATTTTGACTGATGTATTTCAGTGTGTGCTTAAATTCTTAGTGAGTGTGTGTTGTAGTGTGTGCTGGTGTGGTTTATTCTTTATTTTGGCTTTATATCTTTGTAGTGGCTTGTTGTATAGAATAAATATATATATATACTTGTGTGAAATGTATGTTAGCTGAGAACCTTTTTGCACGTGTTCTTTGTAGATGCTCTTTGACTGCAATGTCAGCTACATATTTTACAAAATGCTAAGGTAAGTGTTTAGGACTGGTTGGTAGAGAAGTATCAAAAGGTTTTGATACAAATTTATCAATAGATCTTTTTACTTTGGATTTAGTCACTTGATCATTCAAAATATCATATCTTGCATTTTGTGCATCACATTTTAAACAATTAAAATTTCTCATGGGGATTATTTTTATTTCTCATCATAAATCCTAGTGAAGTCTTTTTATTGAAATATTTTGGTTGATGCCTCTTAAAAAAAAAAAAATTCAAGCATTATATAGTTTTCTTCTAATGCTCATTATTTTTTCAAAATATATCTACTACAGAGGAGAAGGACATGGATCGAGTATTTAAACTGCCATCTACTACATTCATTGGTGGCAAGGAGAAGGCTTTGCCTTTAAGAGAAATCTTAAATAGGTTGGAGAATGCATATTGTCGCCATATTGGTGTGGAATTCATGTTCATAAATTCATTGGAGCAATGCAACTGGATTCGTCAGAAGTTTGAAACACCAGGAATTATGGAGGTAGACAATGAACAGAAGAGATTGAATTTGGCTAGGTTAACTCGAGCTACAGGGTAAGTCCTTTCATTAATTATTATGACATTAGCTAGAAATTGGCTTTAAATTGAGTGCAGTGTATTTGATTTTGGTATAAAATTAGTTCATTAAATTTATAAAATTAAGTACTTGTTCAACTTTTAAAATCACCAAGTATTCAAGATTGCCTTAGTGTCTAAATAAATTTTGTATTTTTCACTTGTTTTTCAGTCCTTTCCTAATGAATGGTTTTATCATAAGTAAAGTTTAATTTATTACACTAAAATGATAATTTCATATGTGATAATTGTATTTAATGATTGTGAAAACATTTAAGAGGGCTAAATCTGAGGTTATTAGCAATTATAAGGGACAAGCAGGATTCTATATGTCTTGAAATTCCCAACCTTTTGGATTACTTGACAGTTTGAATGGGTTTCTGAAATTTTATTGTGAAAATTAAATTTCATTCTTACAACACTGTTAGTCTCAAAATATTTTGTACCATTTGCATGAAGACGTTTACCAAATGTAAGGAAATCATACGTTTAAAATAGTTTTAATTTCTTTGAAGGTGTATTGGTATAATTCGTACAGAAAGAAAAATAATGATTTTCAATGTATACATATATATATATGACTCAAAATTATCTGGAAATTCAATGTGAGAAACACCATCCATTAGAAGTCTGTTCCACAGTGAATCCAACACTTTTAAGTAATGAAAAATATAAGGTCCTGGGTTAGTTGTACCATTGATATCAACCCTCACACACTTCTTATGACTGAATTCTATATATTAACATTATTTGGTTGTCATCATTCTAGGTTTTTACTGTAGCACTAAGCATACTTTTGGTCACTTCAAAAAACCCAAGTGCATGAAAATATTTAAATGTTAAAAAGGGAGCTTTCATACTGTTCACTGTTAAATATTGACTCTCTCATTTTGCTGATATAATTTTTAGAAGCTAAAACCTCCTCCTTGGAGGTAAAAATATTTAGATAAAATGTTATATGAGACTCGTACATTATTTTTTATGTGATAAATTATGAACCCAATATAATTTTCATTCAGGTTACAGGCAGGGACATTCTTTTTCTCTCATCTGTTGTCACTAATGTGCAGCAAACTGAAGGGAAAATTTTCTTTGAAATTTATTCTATGAGCAGTTAATATTCTTTGGTCTCCTTCACACACACCATCTATTTACACACGTTGGTCTAGTGATGTGATAATGATGATTATACAATCCTTTTAATGCTGTGCGAATTTCATCTTTCAGTTTTGAAGCATTCCTTGCTCGTAAGTGGTCATCAGAGAAGAGGTTTGGGTTGGAGGGTTGTGAAATCTTAATCCCAGCCATGAAGCAGATCATTGACAAGTCTACCGAACTCGGAGTTGAGTCCATAGTCATGGGAATGCCCCACCGTGGTCGCCTCAACGTTCTGGCCAACGTCTGCCGCAAACCATTGGAGCAGATTTTCACCCAATTCGCAGCTCTGGAAGCAGCTGATGATGTAATTAGTTCCCTCTGTGAATAATTTTAATTTACTTCCTCTTTATAATTTTTCCAGTGTGGATAACTGAATGAGCTTTCAAATTTTCTCAAGTGAATTTCATATATTTAGTTTTAATAACTTGTGATAGTTGCACCTGTCCACTGGCAGTGTGGCCATGTGACTTTTAAACCAGGTGAGTCCTTTTCGTGAATACTCAAAGCAAATTTGGAGATTGTCCACATTTTTAGGAAGTTTTTAGTTATTTGTTTACTTGATACTTCAAATGCAAGGGGCAACAATAAGTTATGTTAAATTCTTAGGTTTCAATAAAAACTGAATTTTGAAAAGTAATTTTTTTAATTACATAATTGTGGACCTATATTTTTTGGACAATAAATCCTCCATGTGTGACCACTATCTGTTGGCAGTTCTGATAATCCTTGGTGCAAAGGCTTTTGCAGTGTATTATGGAAGTTGAAGGTTGCATAGCTTCCGGATTTCCACCACCATCATTATCTCAACGACAGTTTCTCCTGCATACTAGCAGGCATCTTCAGGTATGAAGGCTTCAACCTAAAGGTGCCTGCTAGAATGCAGGAGAAACTGTTGTCAAGAGTTAACTGATTCTGTGGAAACTCGGCAGCCATGCTGTTTTCATCTGATAAGCCTTGTTTTGCTTTTCACTAGACAAACTTCCAGAGTTTAAATATCAAAAATTTCTTGGCAGAACTACAATGGTCCATTTTTGGCCAAGCTTGATGGCCATGAATAAAAATGGTTGAAAACTGTCATGTTTGTTTAAGCTACATTCAAGGCAAATCTCTCTGGACAGTTCTTTGCAATTGGGTATTATATCCACTGTTTTTCTACCAGTTACCACCCCAAATATCTTTCCAGTTTTAAGAGTTGACTCAGTATCAAGATAAATGTGCTCTACAATTTCTGAGTTTTTTAAAAAGCAGTTCAATAAATTCAAAAATATATCCACCAGTTTTTTGAGTCAAATAAGTACTTACTGTTTATGAGTACTTATTTTTTTCTGTATTAAGACATTTAAATAATTTAGCAAAAATGACTGATAGGTTATAAAAATAGAGGTTATTACAGTATAAAATTACATTTTAAATTATTTTATTTTCTCTGGAAAAATAAATGACTTTGAAAATAAAATTGTGATCACTTTGACTTAATTTGAGATTGATATCTTAATCATTACCGCATAAAGGCTTTTTGTTGATTGCAAATTTTTAAGTCCGGTGTTGCCCAATGAATCATGTAATATTCATAAGTTTTAATGCAGCAATGAAGGTTATTAATTTAATTTGCCCAAGTCTTAAGTTTTTAATGTTGAACATTTTACCCAATTATTTCTAGGGATCTGGAGATGTGAAATATCACTTGGGAACATACATTGAGCGACTCAATCGTGTCACAAACAAAAACATCAGGCTTGCCGTGGTGGCCAATCCATCTCACCTTGAGGCAGTTGACCCTGTTGTGCAGGGAAAGACGAGAGCAGAGCAGTTCTATCGAGGAGATGGAGAGGGCAAAAAGGTACAGACATTGAAGAACTTTCATTTTGGGAGATTTAAAAGCATTTTGCCAAAGTCGATGACCAGCATTGCATGGGGATTGCCATTCAGGATTATTCCCAAGAAACACTGGAAAAGAGTCTGATGCAAAATAATTTTTGATCTGTTTTGAATTAACAATTTAAATGCATTCCTATTGCCAAAGTCAATTTAGGGCAACATAACAGAAACACTAAGTATTTCTGTTATGTTGCCCAGGGCCTCTATTTAATCTAGTAGAGAATAATAGTAGGAATAAACTTTTATTTGCCTGGAGACTATTGTGAAAAGGTTACATGATATAAGGCACGTCAAGAGTGTAGAGTACATAGCTGTACGAATATACATTAATAATTAATACAT
>WURS02000016.1:3511590-3538141 GCA_011762765.2 Rhinocypha anisoptera | reverse complement strand
TCTGTCATTTCCTGGTGCTATTTCGTCCTTATAGCCAATCAATCGGAATAAAAGAACATATGGAGCTGTGAGCTAGACTTGTAGACAATATAGGAAAAGCCCATTTGTCTATGTTGACCTTAGTAGGACGGCAAATCTCTCGACCCTCCTCTTATTTATGGAATCGTAATTGTTAACTGCAGGCCATGCCTTATCTATGATAGTTCACGAAAAGTAGCCAAAGATAATACTGATGCGTGACGTACATTAGTTACAAGTGCATGACTTTTGGTGACAATATTTTAAAATCTTTTGAATGAAACGATCTATTTTCAATGTATTTGCGGATGGATTGATAAAGCTACTTCATGGCTCATTTTCGCCTACGTTTGATGCCATTATAAATGCCGAAAGAGGCGAATTTAAATGACCGTTGGCTGTAACGAGTGTGCGTTATAACGAGAGATTTTTCTTAACTTATCAGCTCTCGTTATAGCGGACTTCTACTGTATTTGTATGTATTTTATTCCACTTTTATTTCATAATTTATCATTTTTTGTAACAATTGAAGTAAAAATTCTAAATGCTTTACCTTTTATAATGTTTTCAATATTGTTCTTTAATATTGTATGTTTAATGTTGTATGTTTAATAATGTATGTAAAAATGAGTCCAAAGAACTATAACGTACCTGTATAACTTTCTGTGAATGAGCATGTATTGCTTGTGTATATTCGATAAAATAAAATGAAAATCTTTCAGGGCCCAGAACACTCCAGTGCTCGCGTTGAAAGATTTCTTCAAATGTCTTCTGATGATCCAGATTACTTCCCACCAGAAAGCGAAGAGTTTGCCGTGCGTCAACTGCACGACATCAACTGGATTGTGAGTAGTATTGCGTGGCCAGTTTTCTAAATTACCCATTTCTGCATTTGAAATGAAGCACTGGGACATTTTGAAGTATCAAGTTGTGCAATGGTTCTTTTCCATCTCATTTATTTATACTGTTTCCTGGAGTCATTCAAGTAATATTGATATTAGAGTTTCACTTAGGTATTTTGTGAAGACCCGTTCATGTCAAACCCAAAGGACAACAATTTTATTTTATCGTGTTCTGACCCATTACAGGTAATTTATATGTAGTTGGAACTGCTGTAAAAATATTGTTTTACACTCTCATCTCTTTTTATGCGATTAGAAAAATTAAATGGATGTCACGTCATATTTTGAGCTCACAACCGATGAACCCTTGCATAAATTAGGTGTTTTAGATGAATTATCTATGTCTTTTTCAATATATCTGAGAACTTGGAAATTTTTCCTGATATTGTAACTGTCTCCACTATATTAAATAGTATGGAGTATCAAGAAAGAAAGCTTTAAGTCATCACTATGAAATATATATATATATATTTATGCTCACCCGCCAGTGATCTATTTATCAGCCAACTGGGTTAGCCTGGAAGTAGTGTGCTTGCTGGCTTATTTTTTTGGAGGTGGTGAGGAAAATGCCTTTACACACTCCCAGGGAAGGTGGCCCTGGGAAGTGTGGGACTCATACCCATACCCACTAAAAACCACACCACCTGATTCTGCCTATTGAAGGAAGGCAGCACCTGGTCCAGGCGGACATCATCAGGCCTATCCAACTCCCGTTCTCTCAGCTGCAGCTCGAGTCATCGTGCTCCTGTTATAGATGTTTAACGTGATTAGCCCCCCTATAATCACTATGCTAGCCAGTATTTTCAGGTCACTCTTATTGATAATCCCCGACATCCTAACACCTATGTCGACAGGGATTTTGGATATTAACTTGTCCATGACGAGGTTAAAGAGCATGGGCTAAAGGGGGTCCCCCTGCCCTCACCCCTCTCATGGAATGAATCACCTCTCACCCAAAGGTAGCAGGTTCAAGTCCCGCTCAGGACATAGGTGTTGTGTTTGTCCAGTAAGGTTTTTTTTTATGATTTGAAGCATTGTGAAATGACCATAGCCATCAAAGCACTCTACAAACAAAAAATGCTACTATCAATATCTATTTATTTATGCCCATCATAAATTATTGACTAAATCGGTATGTCATCTTGTTAAAAAACTTCAACTTGTTTTCAATTTTGATTCTTTCAGGTCGCCAATTGCTCAACTCCAGCCAACTATTTCCACATACTTCGTCGCCAGATTGCTCTACCATTCAGAAAACCCCTGATTCTGTTGACTCCCAAGTCGTTGCTACGACACCCGGAAGCCAAATCAAGCTTCGACTTAATGGTTGAGGGGACAGAATTCTTGAGGTATGTCCAACATTCGGTTGTATCGGTAAAATAAGACACCGCTCATAGTTGATTCTGGCCTATGAATCATTAGAATTAGATTGTTCATTTTTTAAGGAATAATACAAATCGAACCTCAGTTTTCAAAATCATTATGATCAATGTCAATAAAGTGTAGTAATTCAGAAACTTTTGTCTATACGTATCTTCTCGCAAATCCTGCAATGAAGCTCTTTTCCATCTGCCTTCATGTCTCTCTCTCTCCCCTGAAATTGATATTGCCTCATCCTACATAACTATTACATTTTAATAGCCAATCATTATAATCATTTCAAGTGATTTCTCAGTGTTTTTAATATATTTGACCAAATTTTATTTCATTATTATTTGTGTTGTTTTGCTTCTAATGATCAAATTTTTTCAATCAAATAAATGAAGACAGTTTGCAATTTCCACAAAAAACAAAAATTCTTCTTTATTGACAACCAGTTTCGTTGTACTACACCATTTGTCAAGTTATGGTGTAGTATAGTTATGTATAGTATATTAATGATGTAGTACACTGAAACTGGTTGTTAATAAAAAAGAAGTTTTGTTCATTTGTGGAAACCGTATCCTGTCCTCATTTATTTGATTATGGGTATTTTCCACCACGTCACACCTGACTATAGCATTTATATTTTTTCAAGTTTAATTATTTTTTCTTATTAATTGAATTGTAAATAATAATGTGTAAATGCCTGTTTGAATGCTTATGGAATCTTTAAATAAATAAGTATGTGATATATATACTTATTATTTCCAGGCTAATCCCTGAAGAAGGCCCAGCCACTCAGAACCCTGACAGTGTTAAAAAGGTTGTTTTCTGTTCAGGAAAGGTGTTCTATGACTTGAAAAAGGTTCGAGATGAGAAGAAGCTGACAAATGACATTGCTATTGCAAGAGTGGAACAGGTTCGTTTTTTTTGTGCCTCCTAATCACATAATTTATTATCAATTTACTTTTATGTGTATTGAAAGTCACACTACTAAATTAAACCTGAAATTCTTAATAATAATTTATAATACTAGAAGACATTGAGATGTTTTAAACACAATTGAATTTTTTTCTATTAGATTTCACCCTTCCCATTCGATCTGGTGAAGAAGGAGTGTGCCAAGTATCCAAATGCATCTTTGGTTTGGGCGCAAGAGGAACACAAAAACCAAGGCCCTTGGACCTATGTTCAGCCACGATTTTCAACAGCTCTCAACGATACCCGTGACATAGCGTAAGTTCTAAAAAATGCATTCACATTTTATAATTACTTTTTCCCAAGTTTAAATAACATTCCCCAAGGCTTCTTTCATAATGGAGAAATATAGATGTCATCCTTTTATAGCAGCGTATTTTGTATTGCTTTATTCCCCCTCCCCCACGTATGGCTTAAAGAGTTAGCAAAAATGTTTACCAGAAATGATCTCTAAGATCCACAGTAAAATTAAAGGAAAGGGAGTAGTAATAAAAATTAAGATAATAATGTGCTTGAAAAGACCCAAATTACACATCTACAATATTTTTTGCATTAATTGATTCCTCAAGAGTTTTCCTGTTACCTTGATTTTTCCAGTGTTACTATATTGCACTTTCTACTGTGCCATTTTTTACTATGTAAACTATTGCACTGTATATTACTGTGCTCCATAAAATCAGAATGAATTTGTTGAAGGGATGGTAGTCTGAGAAAGTTTCCTCAACAGCTCATTCATACATTTTTAGGAAAAAAATTATTTGAAAGTAAAAGCCTGTTGAATATTCTAAGTATTTGAGGTTAAATGCTTTAATTGATGCCAATCAAGTCTGGGGATATTGGTTCTGATTAGTTCAATATCGTAATAACTCTGGAGGAAGTGGCTACAAAGGCTGCGTGGCAATTTGACATATTTATGTGACCACTTCCTCGAGGAAACCAGTGCAGTAATGATGGAGTGAAATGAGAATGAAAATAACATATCATAAAATTTATTCATACTCATTCCATTTGCAACAGATGTTGTTTTGTGACTTTTTCCCCTCCATGGCTAGTTACCAGGCAAAGGTAAATATTTGTGCGCCACTTCAAAATTATAGTTATGTCAACTTGTAAAATACAAGAGTAATGACTTAGGTAGGTTGACAACTTAATCCATTTAGATGCATTAGTCCTACATGTTGTTTTAACAAACTTCAACTAAAAATCACATTTCTCAAGCATTGTTTTTAGTCTGAGAAAGAGCTTGTAGAGTAAAATGAAGCTTTGAACAAAGGTATATCCCATTGATATTACCAACTATTTCAATGTAAACAAATTTATATGGTTTCCAAAACTTTTTCTTTAATTATAAACTCATCAATGAATATTTTTATTGATGAAATTGTGAAATTAAATTTACACTCATGAGACATCCCTATTATGTATCAAAATAGTGACATGTCTTTCATTTGGGAGATCTTGAAGTAAAGAGAGGTAATAAATATTCATAAACACAAAAGACAAATTAAACAATTTGCTGTATTTCTGTGAAAATAATTCTATTATTTTGTTACTGGAAAACTGATATATTTCATCAAAGGGACTTTATTTCTATTCATAACATAATGTATGGACATAATTTTCAAAAGTTTTTTACATACTTTTTTGCTCATTTAACATCAACTAAAAAAATTAGGCTCATAGCTCAGCAATTTAGGCTGAAATAGTGCACAAAATGAACACAAGGCAATGACAAAAGACTGTAATTTCTAATAATATCTTAATCTAGGACCTTTTACTGTTTTAAGTAGAAGTTTCAGGTTGATGTAGCATGTGTAAGCCTAACTTGTGACATAAAGTAGCCCTCATAAAATTCTATATTCGAAACATGAGAAGATAAGAATGAAGAAATTTTGGGGTGAAGGTAATCAATTCTAATTTTGCATTGTTCCTTATTTCTTCTGCAAATTCAAGATTGTGGCTAAAATAGTAACTATTATTTGTCAAATAAAATGATTCTTTTATAATATGAAATGAATATATCGGTGAAGATATATATGAATGTATCTTGTTGTTCACTATGTTCTTTCTACTACAAGTGACTGCACAGAAATGAAGAGCTGTTGTGCTCAACTTCCTAAAATTTCCAAACTCCAACGCTGTGAGTCAAGAGAGAATAATCTAAAGCAGTTACCATTTTCAAAATTCCTTTCATGTTTTCATATTCATTCAATGAATAGCACTTTAATTCCTAAAAAGTGTATTACAAATTGAAATTTTTACTTTCAGCATGTTATTGTTACATGGAGATTGAGAAAGTTCTAATCAATACCAGTGGTGTTATTGATACACATAACTAGTTTCAAGAAATTGATTTTAAAATATACTGTTTAGCATACCATTTATTATAAAATAGCTCACAGCTACATTGCAGTAATTGTTAAAAGGGGGTTAAAAGATATTATTATTTATACAATCTACTTATTTCCCATAGAGCATTCAAATATCTTCTGCAGATGCATTTAAAATGTCATAACACAATTTTAATAGAATTTGGATTGTTTTAAGTATGAAATGAATGGAAAAAAGTAATATATGCTACAAAACCATCACACATTTAAATTGATATATTTTTACTGGTACAATTGCTAGCATAAGCAAGCAAGAAGTTCAAATAATTTTAATTTTGGTCTACCTTTGAGCTCTGAGAAACTAAATCCTCTAAGTCATCCCGTGGAAGAAAGAGGGATCATAATTATTTAATTATGAATAATTTTTGTGACCAACTTTACCTTCTATTTTAAGATTGAGACATTGAGTATTTCTTTAATGTTACATCATACCTAAAACTTCTGTTTTATGTTGATACTAGTATATATTAGATTGGTAACAAACCACTTCACTTGACCCTTCAATAATAGTTGGAACATGCACACTTGTTACGAAAACCACTTAGAATAAAACAACTCCCATTACTAATGTGTTTTGTAAAAGTGGAATGGGTAATATATTGAGTTTATTTATATGTAGTTAAATATTCCAGGAATTTTTGTTGCAGAAGAGCAATAATGCATACTATAGGTATTTGAAACAAGACTCAAATTATTTCAACTTTAATACAGACTAACAATAATTGATCAGTGTTTAAGAAAAGAATAAGTGACCCATGGTTTAAACAATAAATAAAATTAATTTAGTTTTCGGTTAATTGAAAGCAATTGCAACTTAAGTTTTCATGTTAATAGAAATTATATTCAGGGAAATAGTCCACAAGTCCCCTTGCCAGTTATCTTGTATTGCATTAATTTATCCTACATTTTTGGAGTGAATTATCAATTGCTAGGAATACAGAAAAGAAAAGATTTCCGCCTTCTGGCCTAAAGGAAGTTATTTGGAATGAAGGTTCATTAGTCAAGAATACCTTTGCACTTTATTTGAGCATATCCTCAAGAGACAGGAATTCCAGGATGGAGAATGAAGGGGAATCAAACCAGAGCAACAGTGGACATTGGTGGAGAACATTTTTCACCGTATCTGATCAATCTGAAAATTCTGTAAGACCAAAACCTGACAGGAGATCCTCAAAACATAAGAGAGTCATTAGGTGAGGTGATTAAGTTCTTTCACAGCTTCACGTTGCTTCTTTTAGAATGGTACAAGTATAAGTGAAACCTGTTTGTGTTGAGTCTGTCCAGTTTATTTAAAAAAGAAGTAGATTCTCTTGTCATGGCATATTTATTTTTTAATTTCATTTAAATTTTTATCACTTTCTCGAAGCATTGTAATATGAATAGCATTCAAAATGCAAAACCATTGTCCTTTTTTATTAGAAATCGCACAGGGTAAGGGAGTAGAAGTTCATAAATTAAGCAAAAAGTTAGAAAAAGTAGGTGAATCTTGCATAATATAATTCTTTAGCATACAGTCCTACTACTTTTGTCTAGGAAAATCCTCTTAGATTAATGGAAGTTCTTATTAATACATTGAGAATTAATGAAAGGAAATAACATTTTTTTCAATCTTTCTACGCCAGGTAAAATTCTTTTATATGTTGCGAATCCTCAAAATTCTATTTTAATTCCCTAAATAACGGCAACATTTTAAAATCTATACCGAATATAGTGCATTTGTTATCACATTTGAAACATTTCTACATGGCCAGAATATTAGTATATAGTTTGACGTGCAACATAAAAATAATATATTTCCTCCAGGTGACATGTTATTCTATTTTCTGTGTCAGGCTAGATAATTTTCTCTTACCCATTAAAATTTTGAAATAGTTGAGCTATAGTTGTGAAACATGGTTGAAAACATAGGACATATCGAACATATATGAGGAATATTAATGATTGAAGCGCCCAAAAAAACACTGCATTGTGTTTTTTCCAAACAGTCAAAAATATTTTTATAGTCTTGTCTGTTTTTCGGAATAAATTTAATTTACCTTTATACATAATGGAATTCATTAATAATTTAAATATTATAGTTGAAATTCACATGTCAAAATTGGCTTTTGACAAATGTGAAATTGCATGATTGCAAATAACCAGAAATGTATACTCTAAAATATTGCCTATTCTGAACATATTTTACTACTAGAATTAAAACACATGTTGTAAACACTATGTATTCATAGCTTAAAAGTATATATGTATGTACTTGTGACTTTTTAGTTCACAATGATAGCTGAAATCAATTAGTCAGATCATAATGGTTACCAAGTACGCCTTATAGAAATATAATTGTTAGAGATGAGATTTCTATGAGAAAGTCTCATATTTTTATTATGAATGTTATAAATCAGTAATGTTACTGGCTCAACACTACTAAGGCAAAGATATGAATGAGACAATGTTTCTTATACTTTTGTGTGAATAATTCATCTGTAACTTACATTATAGTCGATACTTTCATAATATATAAACTAAGTACTCAGTTGAAAAATCAAGAAAAGTAATGAAAAGTTGGTTTATTAGTTTTTTTTATAGGTATCTTAATTATTTTTTGTATTTTCTCATGTGTTGGCATTCATGTATTCTGAATGTTTATCAGTATTATGTATTACACAGTTCTTTAGTTTATCTTTACTAATTGAAGATAACCAAGAGTAGGCAACTCTTAAGCAAATACATACATACTGCCAATGCCATTACTTCTCATTGCTCCTAATGAATCATATCTCCCTTGAAGTTTTCTCCAGGATCAATTGCTTTTCGTCTGTCATTCTTGTCTCGTCTGCCCTTTCGAAGTCTATGATATCTATTTTTATATGGAGAGTATTGTATTTCTCAAAGTGTATATCTGAATACATACTGGATTTACTACGGAGAGCTTCTAAATGCATTCTTCTCTCACACAGAAAAAATATCAATTCTGCTGTTGTGTCATTTATGTAAAATAGTCATTGAAGCCATTGAATATTTCTTTAGGTTGTTTGTCTTCACAAAATATTCAAGTAAGGGAATGAAAAAAGCCAGTATGTTAGCCCATATTCAAATTGGAAACCTTATGCATGTCTTTTTCTGATCCTCTTTTTGCCAATCACTTCTTATGTAAGTGGTTTTTAAATTATATCTATTTGGAAACTCTTCATCTAAGGGGTACATTTACATCCTACCACAGAGAAGTGTACAGGATCAGCATTAATTTTCGTATTATTGAGCAGCTTGTAAAGAATATTACATAGGTCATTACTTCAATGTAATGGAGGCTAGAGTTCTTTCAAACTTTTTTTGTCTTTAATTACCAACAAAAGTATATAACTGTGCACTCACTTGTTCTTAATTTTTTTCAAGCCCTTAGATATATTCAAGATGTTTCAAAATTTTAAAATTATTTTTCTGGTTAATTATTGCATATATATGTATAGCTGCCTACTTTAGTCAGTGAACTGTAATTTTAGACAAGACATGTTGCCCCCTCACTCTCTCGATAATCTATCAATCCTCATGATGAGATAGGACAGGAGATTTATGTTAGCCAGTATATGATCATAACATATGAATATTACTTTTTTCTCTACACAATTTAAAATATTCAAAAGCTTTAACATACCTTTCAGATTTTATTTTTATTCATTTTTCTGGATGTTATCCAATTATTTTTATGTATTGGATGAGAATATTTCAAAGATACATTTTAATGATTTTTATCTAAACTGTCAAGATCAATCAGCTTTTGTTCTCCTAAGATAATTTTTTAGTAATATCAGTCTTTAAATAAGTTGCGAAACATTTTAATTTGCAAAAAAATTTTATATAGGTTGTTGCATACATTGAAACTTTTTCTTAGACGAACAAATACCAGAATCTTTCTTTGACAAAGAAATCATTATCTTATTACATTTTTAATGCCGTGCAAGGTTCTGTGATTTAATGCTGCTTTAATATGACTAAATATTTTATATATCATTTAGTCATGTTTGGAAAAAGAAACAGGAGTTAAAAACCCCAATATTTTCAGTGCACTTTTAACTTTTTTAAAAATATTTTTTCATAGTTGGGAGCTTTGCTACCAAGTGCATGCAGCAACCAAGCAGGTTTCACTTGTAGCATTGGTAGGAGCTTGGGTCTCAAAATTTCATATGTCACATTTATCAATAGATTTTGAAAAATGTGCCACAATAGTATCTCATATTTATTAAATGCCTAAGAAGTTTGTGTCAAAGAGCTGTAAAATGTTTACCTAAAGATTTACAATGAATTTTAACATGTTTTAGAATACATTAAAAGTAATATGCCATTTATCAAGTAACTGCAGTAGTGCCCATAAAGCAATATGAGATCCAATTTCAGTTTTAATCATTTTAAGTAGTGCTGATGATTTTTTTTTGTCTTCATTTTAAATATAAATAGCAAGCTCATTTGTTATTAGTTTTTAAAGCATTAAAAATTTCATTCAGTTTTTTTAGATAGTCGTATTTTTTATGAATACACCAATCATAATGGTCACCTACCGGTTATGCATGTTAGCATGTTTCATTCAATTTTAATAGGTAGTTACTTCTCACTTGCTCATCAAAATTCTTCAACTTGGGTGCCATTAGCTTACAAAATTTATTAATGTATACCATATAGATGAGTAATTGTAATCCCAGTTCTTCTGGTGGTATGCAAAAGATCACCACATTACAGTAATCAATCCTAAGGTAGATTTTTTTAGGTGAGGGTAGAGCTCATCTAATACTAAACCCAACATCATGTGAAAATTCACACTTTAGGGCCCAGTTCCTTTCCCTGTATCACCTGAAGTTTCCTAGAAAGATCTGGTACCCAGAAAACCACTCGGCTTGGGTTTAAATAATCCCAATTTATTTCCCTATGGTTTGAAGCCAACTCACCAAAAATTTTTCTCTTTGGTGTGAGACTTATCAACCACTTACGAATGTTGATCTAGGGCTAGTAGATCAACTCTTGAAGGTGGGTGATCTTAGAGACCATGCTGTTAATGTTTTTTTTAACAATCTTCTCTCAAATTTTAGGGTGACAAAGGCAATTGCTGCTCCCGCAGATATGTTATTCACTGTGTTGAGTTTTCTTTATATGTATGTAGTTACATAAAAGTGAGATAATTTATAGTTATACCTTATAGTTCCCATAATAGCTTTCAGATTGTTAGTTATGTCGATGGGACAGATGTTAAGAAGTAATGAGGTGTTGAAGATTGTACTACGTAGAAGTAGAATGTTGGTTGAGGCAGATATAGAAAAGAATAGGAATTTTGAATAGTTTAATGGTTAAGTGGAAGTATATAGTGCTGATTAGGGATTTTTTTGTAGGTCAAAGTAGACCTTTTTGGACTTTACCAGAGACCTACTTGAAAAGTGGTAATTACCAATAAGCTAATAATTATCTATATCAATTTGTGTATATGCAGAGTACTGAAGCAATAGTTGAACACTGTAACACTATATTCTCGATAGCCTTTCATAGTAGCTGATTAACTACTTATGTAAATTCTGAAAATAGTTTTATAACTCTAAGGTGCATCCTTTGTGTACCACCTTCATAATTAGCAGTCAATACTCCTGAAAAGGGCAACTCTGGAGTACATCATATTGATCAATCTCTATTAACACTCAGTAGATCTCTTCCATATCGAAATCAAAATTTATTTAAACTATATTCAAAATAGCTGTTTAGCACTACCCAGTTTAGTTCCTCATATTCTTGTTGAAGTGTATTACTACCTCATAGATTAATGAGTAAAGTTTGGCCGAGGTCCACTGAGGCCTTTCAAACAATTTATATTGCTTGGGTACAGTTTACACAGTAGGTTTTTGAGATGTTAGTTAAATGTAGTTCTTCATACACTGCACTGACTTCCCTTGGTTAGTGTCTAAATTTTTGTCTTTATCACTGTCATTTGCATCTTCAATAATTTTTTCCTGTCTCCACATCGAGTGGTAAGCTGTACCAAGGCTTTCTTCATATTTTTATATTATCTTCAAGTGTAATTTACCATGATCGCTCCTGCCTTTTATTGTTTCAAGTTAATCCACTCTATCCAATAGGGGTAAAATACATTATAATATTTCCTACTTTCTTTGTATACAAAAAACTGCTGGGTTGACCTCGGCAAGAAATACACAGTATTTCATAAATAATATACAATACATTTTTTATTTGACAAAATTTTAAGCCTTTATTCCAATACATTGAAGGTGAGGATCAAAGTAATTTCTTTCAAGAGTGAACAGATAGGAAGGAGTATTTAATGTGGGAAGGAAAAACGTCATAAAATAAAGTTTTCTATTACCTATTGTTATTTTGCTATTTGTATCTAATTTTTTTTCAAATAAATAGGAACAGGACAACCCCCTTATGCATACATTCACACATGTTAAGGAAAGTTAATATAAAAATTCTCAAAGTAAACTCTCCAACATAAAACAAAAAAATCTCTGACACTTGAATGAAAAAAATTAAAAACAGAAACATTCCTTCATTCCTACTCTTACTATCCCATTTGCTATAATTCAATGTGCATTCAATTTTCCCTGTAGCTGAAATTGAAAGAACTTATACATAAAGAGAAAACCATAGAAAATTAACATTCTGTATCCCGGAACCATTTGTAGACTGTAAATTGCCACCTTTCTGATCATCACAAACAAGGATCAAGTTACATAAAATGGTTAACTTATGTCATATTTTTTTATCACAGTTATGCTGGAAGGCCAACAGCAGCATCACCTGCAACAGGAAGCAAAATGACACACTTGAGGGAATTAGGCCAGCTGATAGAAGAAGCCCTTGCTCTGTGAAATGCTGTATACAACAGGGTCCAGTGATTTGAAGTACTAATGTTGGTGATTGGGACATATAGATGGAAAGAGCTGTTAAGGATTAATAGAAATTAGGCCAAAATGTGGACTTGAGTGAAATATTGTGAATACATGAGTGAATAAATATTTATGCGTTGGATGAATGCAATATCATGTCTGACTGTTCACAAAAGATGACCGGATAACTTCAATTACAGGCTGAATCATATTTAATTTCTAGGCTAAACTTATTTTTTTGTATAAAACAACAATGGGCTGAAGCACAGCCTTTGTTTATAATTTTAAAAAGAGTAGTAGCTTTTATTGCTGTTTTCTCCATTTTTAAAGTCATTCATTTTGTTAAATTTTATTTATAGAGATGTTTATCATCAAGTTAGTAACAGCCTTGTGATTAAGTTTCTCAGGAGATAAGTAGATGTTGTGTACAGTAGTTTTAAAGTTTGATGTAGAGGTCACTGTTTTTCATCTTGTTCAGTATCTGTTTGACCTCTATATTTAGTTAAATTATTGTGTACAAAGAATCATCAGAGTATTTGAACATAGAATACATTTAAGTAAAGGCACTCTATTTTCTGAAATAATAATACATTATTATGAAAATGCACATACTCATTTTTTAGGTTCCAAGGCTTATTTAATCATTTCCATTAGTTTGGAGCAATCCAGTCCTGTTTGTAATAATTTTTGCTTACACCCCCCTTAATAAAATTATATTTTGAAAGCTGTATTTTTATTTCACTGATATTGTGAAAATCTATAGAACAACATTTTGAATACAGGACAGGATCCTGTTGTTAACTTTTCAATGAATACCAGACTAGCACATCTATGAATCTCTTCATAGATGTGCTAGTCTGATATGAGATGGCTTGTCAAATATGAGAGTCATTATTCTCTGTTTCCAGCCCTCAAAAATACCCTCATTAACCATGGAGACACTTGTCTTTAGTTAGTTTGGTAATCTTTTCATCACCAAACATTAACATTGGGTCAAAAGTTTTTTTTTTTACAAAAGAGAGGGAGTTGAATTCCTGCATCTCATTCATAGTGCTGAAGCTGTTGAAAATTAACTGTTCACATTAGAAAGTTAATTTCTAGGATACCTCCTTTGGTTACCTACTTAAATATAATAATAATAATCTTGCTACTTAGATTTATATGTGAATTGATTAACTTAGAAAGTGGATGCCAGAAAGGCCACCATATTTTTTAAAGTGTATACTTACTTCTTAAACCAAGTGATATTAAGACAAACTATCCTTGTAGTGTTTACTGACTTAGGTCTTGAGGGAAAATTGGTGCTGACTCATGTGGTCCAGCAGGAATATGAAAGTGATTTTTATTCCTTGTTTAATACTTATAATAATAAATATTTATATGCCCAAAGATCCGTATAATATAAGACACAAGGGATTGGTATAATAGTCAAGATCAAATAATATAATGATAATCTATATTCCACAATGCAAAATATATTGTTGACTGTCAAAAATTTTAATATCTTTATAGTGAGGTGACATTTATTAATGTCCTACAATATGGTCAAATTTTATTTTACTAATTAATTCATTGTTATAAATTTTCCTTATGCACAATGTGTAATGTGGCCTGTAAAAATTCTTTAAGTATTTAACCTTTTCAATTAATTATGGTTCTTTGGTACAGCTTCATCTCAATCCATCTTTCGCCAAATGTATTTGCAACAGTGGAAAATGCTATAACAAGATCTTCCTTGAATGTAGCTACACTGAAGTTATTTATTTTTTCACCTTAGCTGTTCCTTTTCAATGCAAATGGCACATGAGTCCATGAGTTATCTATGATGACTTTAAGTGGCAAAACAAATTAAAAAGTCCAATAGCATGTTTAAGTTTGCATATATTTATTTTTAATTTCCCATTCTGTCACAAATTTCCCACAATGTCATTGTGGCAAATTTGACAGCTAAGTTTTTCATGGCTGACTAAAGTGACATGTTATTTGGAATTCGTTTAAAAGCCTTCTGAGCCCTTGTGGCATCAAGTAGTTTGATAGCAGAAGAAACAGCGGAGTGTGCTTCAAGTACCAGTGGAGGAGCATGACTTTCTTCTTGAACAAATGGCAGAGTAAGAATATTAAATGAGAAAATGATTTCTCCATAAATTATGATTTTAACTTGATTCATGTGGATGAATGGTTTGATCCTGACTTCATGGCCATCAGCAGTCAGCATATCTGTTGGTATACAAATGTTAAAATATATTGAATGTATTAAGAAAGATTATTTTTTTCAATTTAATGAAGTTGACAATCTCAGGCTTCACTTAATGGAAGTTATGAATATCCATGGTTGGAATGAAAGATATTTCGTATTTTTCCACAGTTTTATTCAATGGTCCTGCAGATAAGAGACTATCTAATAGAGTTAAGTAAATTTAAAAATAAAAAGAGCCGAAGTAAATCCCTGCCTTACATTCTATAAGTGGATCTCACTGAAAAGAATAAAGTTGTGTACTGCTCGAGCTAATGCAATGAATCATGGCATTTTCATTACCTTCATGCAAATAATTGCATGAGAATGGAGAGCCATTCAAAAATTTACATAACTTTTTAGTTTGCTATTTTGTTGTACATATATATATATACAAAAGTAGGAGAACTTCATTCGTAGTGCAATTATAAATGTAAAAAAAAATTGCTGACTGGGGCTCTTGAGTAATGATTTGAAGAAACAGTTATTTAATTTTTTGGAAATGATTGATTTCATGGTTTAGACACCAAAGAGTTAAAGAAGGAGGATGAACAATAAGTGGAGTTATTTACAAATGGAGGAGAAAATACATGTTGGTTATGGGAGTGAACGAGAAGGAACAGTTGTTATGTGAAATCAATGAGATCAGTATAATGATTTCTTTGTGACTTCTAAATTTGGTTGGAGTAGATAATGAAGTTGAAATATTGAGACTGTGGTAGAAATTTACTCTTTGTGAGAGGAGGGAAATAACATTTCAGATGACACCAAGAAGAGATCATGATTGTTTGGAGTAAAAAGTATATAATGTAGAAGCACAATAAATATATTACAAGGGGTATTCAATAAATAAATCAAAATTCTTACTTTCTTGGAGAAAGTGGTTACACAGCGTGGCATATTGCTATACAGTTATTTGACACACTTTCTTTAGGATGTAACCATTAGATAACCTAAAATAAGTATCTCGTGAAAATTACTTTACCTTTCAGAACTTTCAACCTTTGGAATCTGTGCCTAATAACACCATTAAATACAGTTGGTCCATATTTGATAACAATTTCGTATGGCTTTCTTTTGTATTCATTCTTATAATTCATATCGTCGATCGTATCGTATCTTCGATAATATCCAATGCTGTAATTAATTTTTTTCTATTATATACTGTTTCACGGAAATAGCAACTTCATAAAATATTAACCTATATGAAATAAAGTGATCGCTTCTTAAACATGCTGAAGTCTGCAAAAACTCACACGCATTTTCTCTTGTATATCCAACGAATTTATATAATATTTTATTTTTATGCGATGGAGATTAAAATTTAAACCTTATTATTACGAGAACGATTTTTAAAAATTAGGCCTATGAGCAGATCATGCACAATTAAATCAAAGCTTACATAATAATTGCTGGATTATTTTATAATAATAGTCGAGAAGAGAATTTAGACCAACAATTAAGTATTGGTCTTACAAATAATTCCGTAGGGGCTATTTCAAAATTTGTATCTCTATAAACAATTGGAAGATTTATATTTTGATCGTGTAAAAAAATAACTTGTCAAATTTCGCGCAGAAGCGCAAATTCACCTTGCGCACCGCACTTTCCATTGTGCAGCTCGCGCTTTTCTGTTGTTTCTGTTGAAATGAAATTGAAAATCACTTAAAAATAAATCCTCTCATGAAATACGGAATTTAGGGTTGCACCACATCTACTTAAAAAATTGATATATTTCATGTAATATTATGGTATTCATGTATCTTGTGGGACTTATTTTATCCAAAAAGGCCAATGCAGAAATAATGAAGCTAACCCTTGCCTCTTAAGTATTGGTGTTTCCTCATTTGGAATTTTAGAAAAACGTGATTGTAGATTAGAGGCCTTAGAGGAGATGTAAATGAGAAGTGTATAGGTTTATGAAGTGATAGAATGTTATGGCAATTAGGTAAATAAGGAAAAGAATAGGAATTTTAGATAGCTTGGAGGTATGTAGAAAGTCATGGATCGTCGAAGTTCAATCAAGTTGTCATAATTTATAAATCCTACCTTAATATTAAGATTAATTAATAGATTTCATTATAAATCTACCGTAAAATGGCAGAATACTCACGAAATGAATTTCAAGACGACATTTTTAAAGATAGCCAAAATGAGCATTTTGCCGAACATAGGAGTAAACTGGTGATCTCATTGAATAACACCACCACTCAAGCTGCAAAATATGGGTTGTGTTTGATTAATCGCGAAATAAAAATGAGTAACATAGGACTCTTGAAAAAATTTGAATTGATGACAGAAACCTTTCATAAAAGTACCCTGATACGGAGCATAGCATGAAATGTTAGTGTGGAAAAAGAGTAAAAATACACAAATGGATGGAGAGGAAGACAAAATGTGTAATGCACAAAAATAGAGGGAGCTGTTTGTGCTGTTGTTGTGTATTACAAAGGAGAAATGGATGGAAGAAATACAGAGAGGTAATTATATTATTGAAGGCATTGGTAAAGAGAATAATTTTACCAAAATATGGTTGGAAAAGGAAAGAAAGGTTTTTCATACAGGTAGATAAACATTATGCTGAGTTGAAGAATGATTATACATAGCATAAGACAAAATATTCTGGTATTGCTGTGCCTCATATAAACTGATTGACTTTAATGGCACAATTTTTGCAGTAGCTCACAGAGACCCTCACAACCCTTTTTTTATACAAACTCATTCAATTTATGGGCTTTGGTAATTATTTAATTTTCACAATTCACTTTACCCAGCTGAATTTTTATTCATCCTTCTCCCCGATGGAGGCAGTCATACTTTGTTCAATTCTCTTTATCGTAATCACAATTCACATTTTCTCTCTGCAGTTCTAGTTATAACTTTCTTGTCATTTTCATAGAATTTCATTATGCCTTTTTACCATCCTAATATTGTTGAGATCAAACATATAATTATGTATCATGACAATATCATTGAAATAACTGCTGCACTGGAGATCGAACAACATTGCAGACACCTGATATAAGAACACACTTCATGAAGGGCCTACTTCTTTGCCCACATTCCCTTTGAACTATCTATCATCATTAACCCAATAAGGTCGATAGTGTCGGCCGTTACTTGGTGGAAACGAATAAGGTAATGATGATGACTTTGTAAGTTGAAACCTGGGTAGTCTCGAAGAATAAATCGTGGAAATTGACCAAGTGGGTTTTTTCATTTCACTACTATAGCCCATTAAGGTTCAATCATCATTGCTCCCATCAGAACAGCTCTAGAGTTCATTGGAATTCAAAAGGTCTTCCTCCTTACCAAGGTTATATTTGTGAGGAGTAAGTAAAACTACATCTTGTGCACTTGAAACTGTTATGCATATTCATGAAGAGTTTAAAATTGATGGGACTACATTAACACATTGTGTACTAGAAATTAAAAATTGTGTGGCTTTAATTCAAGGTGAAAATACTTTGAAACAAACTACATTCTCCATAGTTAAGCTAAAAATTAAAAAAATATGAGGAAATTCCTATGTACTTATTCCTATACACCCTCTATAGACGTTCTGGGGTTGACACAATTTTGCTATTAAGAGTTTTCTTTTATTATTGATTATTCTTTTCTTATACTGTTGTTTTTCTGGAAAGAAAATAGTTTCAACTTGTTTTTTTATTTTACAATTATTTATGGCAATGGGTTCTCATGGTTCAATTACAGGAAATGTTAAAAGGACTTGGTCATTTAAAGTTTACTTTGATTTATTGTCATCAGCAATAGCCCATTGCTACATAATTTGTGAATGCAACAGTTTGACCTTAAATATATTAATTGGGATCCTTAATGGATGTATACATAGTATGAGATGTGGGAGGAGGTTATGAGGGAAATTTTAATCATAAATTCATTCAGGAGACAACAACATTGGGGGCATCTTGGATTATTTCTTTGATGCAAAACTAGCCATAAGAGATAGCATGATATAATTTTTCTCACAAGTAATTTTTCTTCAGAAATTTGCAACCAAGAAATAATAAGCAGAATTTAATATTCATATTTTATTCAGTAATGGACATACACTGTTGGCACACACATTTCATTGAAAGAAAAGATCACACAGCACATGATAATTATACTTAAAAAAACAGAAATAAGTATAGTTTCCAGCTACACTTAAATATTTCATTTATCTCATCAAACAAAATCATAAGTCAACATTATTGTATACATGGCAATAGTTGAATAGTAACAGTAATCATTTTTACCATCTATTAACAGAGGACAGTTTTGTATTTGGGTCCCAGCCCCTATATTGATCTTAAAGGGAAGTAATTTTTCAATTCTCGAAAACAATTAATTTTAATATTATCCCACATATGTTGGTACTTAAGAGAGTATGAAAATAAGATTCAAATTTTCTCCCCTCCTGCTATTGAGAGACTGGGTTAAATTTCTCTTTGGTTAATACATAGCACTCTTTGGTTATTGAAGGAGATTAACAAATAAGTAATATCACAGAACTTTATTGGTATGAATAATAAACAATGTGCTTTTATCTCCTTTGGAAAAGTCAATTTGAGTCTTAATATAAGAGGCATTCACTGCTGATCTAATCTGATAGCAAATATGTATTACTCATTATCTTTATTTATCTTATAAACTCATATATGTACTGGTAAATATCAGTATTTATTTACTTCAATTCTTGTAAATATTTATCGGTCCAGCTGAAAAACAAAATGGTTTTGATGGTGCTTTCAATTGTACAATTTTTCATGATTTTATATTTCTTACAGTGGAACCTTAATTCTGTTACGTATGCTAGCCACTTATATTTCTGTCTAGGTTTTTAAATTGTTTTAATACAGTAGAAACTCACTGTTACGATAATTGAAGTATATTTCAAAGAGGAATCAGCAACCTGGTGCAAAATTATCCCTATTTTGTACGACCAGATATTATAATAATATTAGTAGTTTATGCTGTAATGGACAGCTGTCGAGAGTCTTACATTTACTTTCATGATTTTCAAAAGTAAAAAAAAACACTTAATTGTACTAATCTGCTTTATCAGGATTTATGAGTGTTGCCATTAACGATTATTAGTTGATAAAATTGGTAATGTCATGAAAGTAGTATTTTTTCTGCTCTATATGATTTTAAATTTTAGTTTCACTAGTGTTATAGATTTATTTAACTTTTTAAATTTTATAAATGGCTAATTAGGATTTATTATACATTTGCATGTGTTATGCCATATGTAACTACTCTTAGGAGAGTAATTATCAAAATTTATGATTGAATTTTAGAAGTCTTTTCACCAATATTCCTAAAGTCCATGGTACTCTTAGCCTAGACATTAAATAGCTTGATTTCTTTATGAAGGGATGGGTGTTTCCTAATTAAAATTATTTGTTATTGGTTAATATTACAAGGGAAATTCAAAGTACAGGCTGATCGCTCAATATGAGAATTGAAAATGGAAATTATTACTACATGAAAACATCATATTTTTACATGCATAAAGTGAAGTTCATAAGAGTTTGCTGATAACTTATAATATTTTGCAGAGATGGATATAGGAATTCAGCAAAGAATTGAATAGAAAATAATAATTGGAAATACTTTCATGTGCCATTGAGGATACTCAGCAGAAGAAAACAGGTATGCAATTTTGTTTTTCAATACATGGATTTATATCTATGTAATTTCTTCTAAAATTCCATTGGTATGATTTGATATTCGTGTTACGCTTACAAATCCTATGCTCCCAATGGGTTTTTTTCAATTAATCGATTCACAGGCTTTCTGAATCTAAAACTTGTTTGTGTTTTGTCAGAAACATTTTCTGTTGTAGCATTTGTTAATATTAAATATTTGTTTATATTAATTTTTTAACCATTTGTTGAATTAATTACTTAACAGTGTAATAATGAGTTTCTACTATATATTTAACTAATGAAGTGGGCATTGTATAACCATATTTGTAAAATGTAGTGCTAAATATGCATGCATGAACAGATTAATTAGGGTAAACATAATTACAAAGAAGTTAAATAAAGAAATTGTACCCTTTTATTGTTTTAAAATTCTCTGCGGTAAATGTCTACTGGTTGAAATTAAATGGACATATTCAACCAGTTTCACAAAATAATTATTTATGGTGTAATTTGCTCAGACCTTCATATCTTAAAACTTCTGGAAATTTCATGCTAAACTAATGAAGTCAATAAATTTTAAACCATTTCTGTTTTTACATATTTTCAATAAATATCATCTTAGTTAGTGAGTTTACACTACACCTCTAACAATGAGACAGTTACCACACCCACCAGAAATCCCTCCAATTTATACTATAAAAGAGTTATTTACCTCAAAAACTTGTAAGACATCTTTGCAGTTAAGATAAATTTTTTATGCAAAATCTTTCTTACACTATTATAACTTAACAGATTAGAATATTATCAGAAATGAGTAAAAAAATTAATAACTGATCACACCTTAAGTGTGATCATGTGATTGGGATCAATAATTTAAAGGAAACGACTTCAGGTAAATTTTAGACTTCAGTTAAATAAATTAATTTTTGTTGCTTAAAAGGTAAATAACATTCAAATTGCAGAAAATTGAAATACTACTATAGAAAGACTATTTGAGAAATCATTAGGTCATGTTAGGCTTCATAAAAGTAGAGTAATTAGGAGCATTGAGAGGCTGTATTTTTATATGGTGAAAATTAATATAATTTTTGTGGATACCCAAGGTAAACAGAACTTCTTGAATAAATAAATAGTTTTTCTAAGTCTTGGGGGGGTGTAATTTCAACTTAGTTGTACGCCTTCAATATTTTTCAACATAGGCTCTTTTTTGTGAGGGTGAGGTAATGAGCTATGCACACTGAGACATTTAGGTATACTTGTTTTATTCCATAGTAGGTTTGAATATTTTCACATGGTTTCCTGTTATCCCTTTCTGAAATGATAAAATCCCTCGGATGGTGTTTATTACAGTTATGGTGTTTTTTATGAAACTTAATGTAACATTGTTTAAAGTACTGACATTTTTTGCATAAACATGAAAAGATTATTTTATGAAATTCTTGAATTAAGACAGTCTTGGATGGCAAGAGGCCATCAAACTTATTTAACACACATTAATGACTAAGATATGCTTTGTATAATCAAAATACACATATATAAATAAAAAATGCATTGTATGTGATTGCTATTCTGCTTTATTTTAAGTACTTAGCTAATAATGATAGTATTTTAATTTATATTTTGTGGAAGAAAGATATGTTTAACAAAGTGTTCATATGAAAAATAAAACTTTTCCCTCCATTTTTTGTGCTAGAATGTCATGTCTATGACGGACATTGAAAAATAAATGGCAGAAATTCAAAGAGCTTATCTACTGCTTTGCTGCTCTTTTGTAGATGTTGTAAATCCATTTTTTCCGAAGACGATCTTTCAGAAGCTCATTGTAGGTTTCATATTCTGAGTTTCCCTGTGAGGCATTTGAATCTTGGTCCAACTGTAACAAAAATGTAAAATTTTTCAAACAGTGAGAGCTTTACGATTGAAGTAGTCTGTCGAAATGTGCTGTCGAATAATATACTTGTATGTTTATGGAAATGATGCATATTTTTAGTAAAATTATTTGTTTATGACATAATTGTAATGTTTAACGATAAAAAAATGTTGATGGGTAAAATTTACCTCGAAAACGTCATCATCTTCAATTGGCCTTTGAGGAGGAAGCAAGGGTTGCAGCCAGAAGTCTATTAGCATTGCTTCAGTTTTTTCACCATGCTCTCGAACCTTAACCCTTCTAGTTTGAGGGTTGTACCCAGGAGATATGGCTGTAATTTCATAGTCCCCTGGGGTCAGAAGCCGATAATAATCTCCTCCATGAACTGTGAGATGAGATAAACAGAAATGAGAAATGGGATTCAAATTAAGGAAATATATTTACCATCATAAAATATCTTGTTGTTATCACTATTATCATTATATTACTAAAGATGCTTTACAGAAATTCACAAATATTATGAACACTAATCTTGATAAAACAATCCAGCTGCGTATTATGAAATATTTAGACCTGCAGAATGCTTTTAATATATAAATAAATATTTGAACAGACTTTATCAAATTGGAGTTAGGAACATGGTGCATTCTTTTTCAATAGTTACTTGCCAAAGAGGCATACCTATTCAAGTAATACTTGAAGGAAATACCAGTTAGATTAGGACTATATATCAGTGTTCCACAGGGATACATTTTAGGACAAATACTTTTTGCCATTTATATTAATAATACCTTTAAAAATATAGAAAATTGAAAAATATTATAAAAGCTGATGATGCAGTACTTGTAACAAGCCATAAAAATTTTGAACCAGAAGTTAATTATATGCACGAGTATATTTATAATATACCATAGTGTTTTCTGATGAACACAACAGAGCTAAGACCATGAATACTTACATATATGACGTAATAGAACAGTGTGCCATTAAAAATGTTTAAGAATAGTCATTGATAAAAATTTATTGAATTTGAATTCAAGTTCATAATCATCTGCTAAACCCTTGTGCAAAATCATGAATTTTAGCATATTAAATGTTTCATTTCCAGGATAACCTTCCTCAAAGAGTAAAAAAAAAATTCTGTACATGTCCTTGATCAAGTCATTTTTAAGGTATTGGAGTGTATTATACTATTTTTAAGCCATTACATTACTGTATAGTTTAATAACAACTTCTTAAAACAAGTCATTAGACTTCTTAAGACTTCAATGATGTCTGTTTGACATAAACTCAATGCTGCTTCCAAAACTTTTCATCATGTCAGTTGGCTTTATGGGACAACAGTTTCTCCCCCCAATCTTGGAGTCATCTCTGGGACTGGGAGAGGAACTGTTGCCCTGTAAAGCCAACTGATGTGATGGAAATTCCTGGAAGCAGTGTGGCACCTTCAACAAGTCATTACACTGCAGAACAAGATAATAAAAATGGTACATAGGAACACCAATAATAGGTTAAACACAAATAGTAAAATTGATGTCCTGCCAGTGGACAAGCTGTACAATTATTGCAATAACAGTTGAGAACTACTTCAAATAACACAAATTGTAAATGTCCCGACACATCACTATGACAATTAAGAAGTAAGAATAAATAATACATCTTCTGGATACCAATTGACACTCACTACCATTATATTAGTGTTAAACCCTGCAGGATTGGACCTACCTTTCAATGGATAGGTATTATTGTATTTGCTAACAGTTGGACTAAATGGTATAATAAAAAATGTTATTCCAAAGAAGTTCATTTTAAACATGTTACAAATGTAGAGGTGGATATAACTCTTCATGAATTCCTAATACTCCCATAAAAAATTGAAAAAAAAACATTTGTATACAAGATCCTAATGATTTATTTAGGATAAGTCTTTTGAAATAGTGTTGAAAGTTGAAGGAGTGAGAATTCATTTGGTGAATGTTTTATAGTAATATCACAGCTACCAGAGTTCTTTTTTAGTGAAAAACAATATTATATTTATCACTTATAATTGTAATTACCATTATACTAGTACCCATAATTAGAGAAAGCTTGACAAGCTTTGACCTTACTGTGCCATGATATTTTCATGGCATAGATGGTAGAGTATCAGCTGCACTCTACGTAACAATCTGAATATTTAGAGGAAATAGAGCAAAGTCCCAAAGCCTGTCACATCAAAATCAGGAGTTATTAATAAAATTTATTTAGTGAGTATGGGTGCAGAAATCATGTACCAACCTGATGTTATGTCGTGATCAATGTCATCATTTCTTCCATCTGTAGTATTCTTTGTGTGGACTATAGCATTTGATATGGGTCTTCCAGTGAGAGCATCTTTCACAACACCTTTGACTCCAATGTGAGCCTGTAATGAGTTATTTTGCATTTTCATGAATGTTTGGCATGGTAAACACACTTAATTAGCATCTTTCACTGCTAACAGTAATGATAATAGGTTTATTTGCCCAAAGATCAATACAACATCCTGTGCTTGATATAAGGCACGTCATTAGATTAAATGGTAAGAAAATTACAGAATAAAATATACAAATAACTAATTACTCCGCATCCAAATATTCATTTACAGAATAAAAAAGCTTTTCAAATAAAAAGTCCTTTACTTTCATTCTAAAAACTATGGTTGACTGAATTGCCTTCAACCTGGTGGGCAATCTATTGAACAATTTTATGCCCATATATGTAATCTGGACCCAGAAAAACTCCTTTGCTTCTCCTTAGTGGTTTGTGGAAATTATCATTACCTCTGGTGCCATTGTTATATGGTTAATATAGTGCAATTACAGCTTTACTGGTTGGCTTTTCTCATGAACAAATATTAATTAACATGTGTGAAATTTTGTGGCTTAGTGGGCTTGTGTACTAAGATTGAAATACTGCGAATGATATTTATCGTACCTTTCATTAAAAATTTATGAAAAAGTTTGCCAAATAGCAGTAATGCCTATATATAAGTATATAAAACCTTTTTAAATAGTGGAAAATTAGTCATAATTTTGGCCTGTAACTTCCTTTTGCACTACCATTGGTATTACCATTGCACCACCATTGATAGGTAATTAGGAACAGATATAATTTTATGGAGCATAGGGTAGGAGTGTAGGGTGTATAGAAATATGCAGTGACAGAATTTGAGACAGATTTTCAGTAAATGTAATAGTTGGTTAGAGTTAAAGAACAAAACTCCTTAAATAAGCTGTTTGCAACACTCAAGGTAAATGGAGTACCAAGGTAAACTTTGCCATCTCCAGGGTCCATAACAAGACTTTCAGAGAAAGACATCAAGGGTACATGCATCAATCACTATTTGTAATTAATATCTTTTGGTATCTAAATTGTGTCTACTTTCTCTGGCATGGTTTGAAATTAAGCATTTTGCAATCCATCTCCAAGAATTCATGGCAAGTACTCATACAGACATAATGATGGATTACTTGGTGAAGAATTTGAAGAAAATTGAAAGTTTTTTTACTAGGCATTGTTCAAATTCCACAATACCATTATTAATTTTAAGTCAAAAATTGTTAGTTTTTCAGGTATTATATTTATACTAAAATTTCATCTCTACTGCCAAAAAATTCACAATCACAAAAAATTAAATTCATCAAAATTCCTCTCCCAATGTTAGGTTCAAATGCATCAGCAATCTGTGCAATCTACTACAATCATATGAGATACAGTTTTGCATGCAAACTGTCTCCCTGTCAACAAGGTTTTAATGAGATTAAAAAAATGTTTAATGTTGCCCCTTTGTGGCTGGAATTTCACTTATATTTTTTTCATTTTCTCCTATGAAATTTGGTTTTTCTATGTCCCTCTTTAGATGTCTCCTTGGCATATGATTTTTGAATGGTTATAATGAATGTTTTCATAAGTTGGCAGTATCCATAACTGTCCCGATTTATCAATCAATCATAAATCATTCTGATCCCATTGAAAACTGTCATTTTATTGATTAGGGCAAAGCTCATTAGTGTCTTCACACATGTATGTGCATATGTATTAAAAATGTAGAACATGCTGGTGCTCTCAGCATTATCGGGTTCTGCGTCCACGTTTGTTGACTTGTGGTGACAACAGTTTCGCTAGCCATCCTGCTAGTATCTTCAGGTCGAAGTGTTGTGAAGGTAAAATGCCAACAAACTTCAACAGAGACGATGGCTATCCCTTGAACACTGCTTGGAAAAGGATTCTTCCGGCCGACCAATCAGG
>WURS02000016.1:3459174-3494602 GCA_011762765.2 Rhinocypha anisoptera | reverse complement strand
ATAAAAGTTATTTTTAAAAACCATCAATCTATCATGGATTTCCACAAGGTGACGGCCTCCACAGTGAACATTTTTTCCACTGTTCAAAATCATTAAAAAAATTTCTCTATTCATCCCAAATTTTTGTTACCTTAAATTTCTATGCTTGATAGGTCACCAAAGATTGGTAATGAGCCAGTTGAAATGAACTAATCAGTTCTTCTCTGTTGACACCATCATGAGTGGAAGAAAATAGTATGTGGGTTTTAAACTATCAAATGATTAATAATATGGTCATAGCTGCCACTTTGAAACTGATTAACACATGAATACTTGAGCCAGAATTTTCATAAAAATTAGAATAACCAGAAAACTGATAACTTCTTATGGGATATGCATTGTAGAATTAATTATTAATGAAAAGGCCATTTTCATTAAATTTCTCTGTCATATCAGAATGCCTAGTTTTTTTCCTCTCTCAGATATACTTCAACACTCTCCTTCTTCCCTGCCCTAAGCGGAGGCATAATTTTTAAATGTCCTCCATGTGAGCTATTTCAATAAATTTAATCCACAGGTTAAAGTTAACCTTGCCATAGATATTCATAAATAAATAAAATCATTCCTAAGTATTTGACTCTGATTGCTAAATTAATAATAAGTTTAGAAATATCTAACTGACATGATGCTGGTACCAGATAGCACTGATTCTGAAAGTAAAAACTTTTGTCAAGTTGAAAATTGATACTAAATTTCCTTTCTGCTTAGCACTTAAGGTATACCTTTTTATAAATACTTCTTTAAATTTTATTTAATACTTTAAATAGGTCGGGGTAACATCTGGCCAATCTGGAGATTGTGGGGTCAAATTCCGGCTAGGTGGATTTTCATTCTCCACCTAGGAAATAAATGTATGTGTTATCCTTGTTATATTGTGCTACTGTCATTGGTCTAGTTCTGTGTGTGGGCAAGTGACAATTTAAAAAATTATAATTTTATTCCATAAGACAATCCTCGTGCTTATGCTAACCTGCACACCATCAAAGTCGAATTGATTGCATAAAATTTAGGATGAGGAAAAATTCTTTGTTTAATTATTTTCATTATTAGTTATTGTCATACTCCATTATCTAGCTAACATTGGTGTTAACATTAATGAAATAATCGCCAACAAATTTGAAAATTTTTAGTTTAGTTATGGCCACTTTAGAAATTTTCCAGATATATATGGACAAACAGCAAAAAAGAAAATAAGTAAATATTAACAAATCTTAGCCTAAGATCATTAACTAATATTCATGGCAACTCACTTTCAAACTAAAAGTCCAAGTTTTGTAATTACTTGGTTAAGTCTAAAAGTAACCGAATAATGTCAGAACAATGTAAGATATTAAAATCACATTATAATGAAGTAGTGTGTGCTCAATGGTGCAGATATGCTAGTTGTCACTAATTTCACTCAGCTAAGTGAAATAAGGTCCATGGCTGTTTGTTCGTAACGACATGTATGAGTGAATTTAATCGTATCAGGCTTCATTTTGTGGAAATTTCTAATATTAAGAATAATGTACTTTTCCAAAAAAATTATTTATGGTACTATGCACTCGAGAACATTTGAGGTGTTTTTGAAAAGTCAGCCACCACCTCCTCTTTCATAAAATATTCATTAGATTGTAATCATACCTTTCCTGTTAATTGCTCCCCATTTTAGGTTGTTATCCACTTTATTTTACCTTCTCATCTGTCATAGCAACATTGCATTTTGTTTGAAGTTAACTCCTGGTTCTGTGTGCATACATATTTGCCTCTTCCTTTTGTTCCAGACAATGCTGTAACATGGTGGTATTGTGACTAAAATCTGTGGAAAATTACATTGCTCTTTGTCTATTATGGACAGTATCTCTGAGTGGTGCAGAAAATTTCAAAGTGATGTAAAAAGTGTGTTCTAGACAATTCTCTCCTGCAAGATGCCTGATATTTTTGCTGATGTTTGGCTAACTTAGCTAAGTATACATGAATCTAGCAGAGCTGTTTGGCAAGAATGTGTATGTTTGATCACATAATACTACAGTGGATCACAATGTGATTTAAAATTTCCACAATTTATAGGGATTACTTTCGACTCACCCTTGTAGATCATTTATTATGAACCGTCTATACAATTTCTAGGGGGAAAGTAACATTAATAAAGATGAACCATATTTCATTATCACCATTATTTATTCACAAAATTTCAAAGCAGGAATAATGTATGTTTTCTTTTTAAAATTAATAATTTAAAGATTCAACAACAATAAAAATGGTTAAATGCAGAGGAAAAATGACATTAGAACAGCAGAGCTCTTTCAAGTTACTTTTCCACATTTGTTTTCAGTAACCCAGGTAGAAATATAACATAAAAACATATAATCACTAAACCTTACAAGAGATCAAATTTAAATCCACCTAAAACAAAATACAGCCATAAATTTAGAGTCACAATTCAGCAAAAAAATTAAATCTGATGGTAATAAACAGGGGAAAATTCATTTCTTGTACTAGCATTAAAAGTCATCAGCAGGGATTAAAAAACATGGTGCACAAACACACCATGTTTTTTCATTGGTTTGATTTTCACATATACAGAGCAAATGAATCAAAATGTTACTGAACCACCCACATAACAAATGGATGACAAAATATTGGAGATATGGGTACTTGCCACAAAACCATTTTTTTACATGCATTTACATTGTCTTAGCCAATTTAACAACATAAATCTACATTCTTTTAAATATTCACAAATATGTTAACAACTTATTGCTTATAAAATGTCTATAGTGAGTAACTGCAGCTATCTATTACCAAAAAGAATGTTACATGCTAAAACAGTACATCACTGATTTAGACAATGAAGCATTTACCAAAAAAGCTCTTAAATGGTTGTAAATACCATCATCAGTTTTGACACTTTATAACAATAGCTAAATTTGTAGTAACATTTTACATACAACCTTCACTGATTTACATAAAAAATATATTGAAAAAGTGCAGCATCAATGATAGGTTGATTAAAAATTGTAGATAAATACAGATTCTGCATTTGAAATTGAGTAACTTCAATACAATTGAAATTATATTGCTTACAAAGGAGATTTGATGAGCTCCTATTTAGAATGGGCATTTTTGCAGTCAAAAAGTAATAAGGTATACACATATTGACCATGCTGTAAGTAAAGTACAAAATAAATAGCTTGCATGCTTTCATGCATAGCTTGCTCCCTATTAGGTACTTTAAAATGGTATAGCATGACCCCTGACACTGCACAGCAAATTCATGCTTATATTATTAATATGATCCCACCAATGGATACCAAAAGGTACTCCAGCATAATCCAGTTACGGGTTTCTATTAAAAGCACCCATTCTAAAAACCAGTATTGCTAAGGGGACTACGCTAGGAAATAAAATTCAAAAGACATAACTTACAGTTCAAAGTGAGCTATAAGCATTATTGCAAAAAATATTTTTGAAATTGACTAGAAGAATAATTACTGGACACCACCACTGTTAGTGTAATATTAAGTAATGATCTGCAAAAACTGCCATTCTATTATTTCTATGAAAAACAACTTTTAGAAATTCTCCAAACTTCCTCGTATGTATGAACAAGACTTCTCAATGTAGTAACCCATTCTAAGGCTTCTTGTTGTACCTATATGAACGCATCAAACTCTGAGAATAGAAATTTTCCAGAGGGAAGTTATCACAATGCTTATCCAGAAGTTTTTATATAATCTGGAGCTAAAATTGGTGTTAAACTTTAAAATTTCTTAGGTCTCCTTACCATTAAAAAAGAAACCAGTTTTTTTAAACTGTATTCTATTTTAAGGGATACATATTTTGTGAAATTACTTAAAAATTATTACTTATCCTGAATGTCTACAGAGCATCTAATTACATATTTACTCTCCCAAAGAAGAAAGTATTTTAATAATATTTTCAAACCATCACGCAATATATTTTATTATATTGTTGATTTGATATCGTGTACAATGGCTTTTTACCCAGATAGGAAGAATAACCTTGAGTAAATCAGAGGATATGTCTGGAAATACTTCATATATCCAAACAGAAGTTACAAAATAATGATTTTACTCATTATATTTCTCCGTTCAAAGTGATAAAGCAAATGAATTCGTAGTTATGACCAATTTTGGACCAAGATAAAAGATTAGGCATGTGATAACAGAATTAAGCATTAAATTTTCGAATGCCTACTGTCTCCCACGTACAGTGAAAAGCCTACTATATCATTAGTTTCAATATTATCATAAATTTTGGCACTCTGAAATCAAACTATAATGGTATTTTTCCAGAAGTATTCTGGGGATTCTCAAAAGTCCTCAAAGTAAAACACAAGTATTCAGTCAAATCTATGCAATTAAATTCCATCATTAGCAAAATTACCTAGTACCAACCACAACTTCAGAAAAGAACTTTCCTCTTTCATGCACGATATTATTAACCATTTGGCATTAAAGATTTAGAATATGAGAAGCAATCAAGCTTTAATGTTACTGATTCAACACTGTTTTACCAGTGGTGTTTGTACCTTACATATCTGAAGCCAATTGAGCAAGTATTTTTGTACTCACTATGTTGCAGGAATCTTTATGCAAATTAACATTTAAGAAATAAACTAGCACACTGGATAATAATTAAAATGAAGGTAGCCTGATGCCAATAGAACAAAAAATAGCCTTTATGAACAACTGGATATATTTGTTTTATTGTAAAATGATAATTAAAAGTTTTTGATTTAAATAATACTTTTTCTTTCCTCAAAAGACAATTAAGTCCACATATAGTCAAACACTAAAATTAATTTTGTCGAATAAATCACAATATGAAACATTCATCATATTATTAAATACAGAATCTAGATATAAAAATGGCTTATAAACTAAATAATCTTAAATTCACAGAAATAATGCAGTATACTGGAGTCATTTTAAAGTTAAATGATGGTTCAACATCATAGAAGACTAAGGCTGCTATGAACTAACTTGTTTGAATATAAATGAAAATAACAATTCTAAGTGGGTATAGCTAGAATATAGTATATTCTTCCACCAAACTGGAGAGACAATTTTAAATTAACAACTTAAAGCTATTTTTCAGGTAGAATAAATGGACAGCCTGAAACTGCAAGGCCATGATGAAAACAATGTCATTCCTTTGCTCGAAGCAACAAAGATTACATCAACAAGAAATAAGGTTCGAAGCTTAGTGTACCCACTAATTTTTTAAAAATAATTCAGCTACATGTACTAACAACCTTCAAACAGACAAAAATAGCACACAATACATTCACATATTTTAAACATGAAATAACAGGCCTAACAAAACACATTCACACTTAACACTCACTCACTAAGAGGGATGGTCTCTCAATTACACATGCTTCATTAAAACTGCATGGCAGTTTGGGAAAAGTATCCATTACCACTCAAAATCAGTCACACTTTAAATTGGTTATTGATTTGAATATTGGTCTTTAAATTTTGGAAATCAAGGATCCCTCGAGAATGACAAATCATTAATTCACACTATTCTTCACAATTTCTCATTCATACATCAAAAATTCAATGAGCATTAATAAACACCTTAAATTTTCAATTTAAATAATACTATTGTAAAAAATGCAAAAGCTCAAATTTTGTACATGTAACTGTGCTCCATTTGCAACACTTGATTTGACATCAGAAGGGACATACCAGACACAAACATAAATATATAAACAATGACAAAACACACAACACAAAGTGTATCTGATTCTCACTTTTTCAAAACAATTACCACATTAATGTGCACATACCTTATGTGCAAAAATGAAAAGTGTTACTTACGGATATAAAATTTAAATATGACTTATCAATTGCATGGAATTCACAAATGTTGCCATCACCCCATCAAAATAATTTCATGCAAGAAATAAATCCCTTTCAGTCAATTCACACATTCATGAAAGTTTTCACAGGATATAGGTTACAAAAAACAAATGAAGGCATCACGTGCCTTCCTCTCCCTTTCCTTCTTCCCAGAATTCTCTGAAATCCTCTTCTTCTTCTCCAGAAGAATTCTCCCCTCTTTCATTGTCATTATCAGAATCACAAGAATCAGATGACTGTTCCTCATCTGGATCATAATAAATCTCCGCCCCAGGAAATATATACCGGTTAGGAAGGAGGTGGTAATACGAGTTTTCTGTAATAAAAAAGGAAAAAATCATTTTACATATTACGTTCAACTTTTACATGATTACTTGAATTCAATTTTGTTCACTGAAACGAAAGGTAAACCTCACTCACCCACCAAAGAATCAATTGATTGACTGTAATGGGAATCTCACAAAAATAACAAAACGTAATGTCAATTTATTTATAATATTTAGGGGGGGGTCAAAATAAGACCAGGCCTCAGGTTAACCAAGACTATGCAATTCAGATTTGCTCCACATTCTGCTAACACTCAGATCCAACTCTGCAAATTTCCAAATTAAAATATACAAAGATAAAATGCCTTAAATGATGACACAAAATACCTACCCATCTTTAAAGTTGTGTTATCAGGTCTTGGGAAATCTAAGGGCAATAATTATATATTTAATGCATGAAGAAAAATTACACACGTAAGTAAATGAAGTAATCACATATCATTCACCAGAAAGCAAATTTCAAGAAACATGCAGAAATCATTAGATTAGACTAACCCATTGTCAAATTGAGATTACAATATTGAAATTTCTATCCATTAAAGAAACAATTTAAGCCTGAAAATCATAAAAGTACCATCACTTATCGGTCTGCATATGGGACTTCTAAGTTTCAAGAAACTATTACGTTTAATATGGTAATAATTAATGGCTGACAAACACTTAACATCACTTTAAGCAGCTGGAGAGGAAGTACGCACTTAGGCTCATTCATCATTCTGTAGAATTAACATATGGACTGTCCTTGTGAAAATAATGCACACAAGTAGCTCATATTATGCTATGCAATTATGGCTATTTTGTGTCAGGTCATGTAAATTTTATGCTTTAGATTCACTTGCAGAAAAAGGCAGTTGTATAGATGTGGCGGCTTAATGGTTAATACCACCAAAAAGGAACTTTGAGAGGAACCATAATGGTAATGTTATCAAGTTGAATATTACTTGCATGTTTATAAATTAGGTGATTTAGAAATAGGAAATATGAGTATTTGTTGGCATTTGATTTGAAGGATTGGTTTTCATCTTAAATGTGTTAAGGGGGAAGCTTCTTCAATCAGTTTGAGCTAAATTACACTCACATATTGATTTTATAGAGCAAGGATATCTTTCCTTTGGTCTCCTATCAAAGACTATGAAATTTCACAGTGCCATAGGTAAAAATATTATAGTGACATGGAATGTCACATGGAGTGAAGAAAATAATATTGGTATTTAAATGTGACGTTTCAATGAAATTTCTACTATAACATTTATTTTTATAAGGATGTGGTGCTGTTGTGAAAACACCAAATGAAAAGGGAAACCAGTTCAAGGTAAAATAAAACACCAAAATATATTACATAAAATTAAAATTCACCAAAAGGGCTATGTGCCAAATTTGCAAGTTATATATAATAATAAGTGAACATGAAATTTGAAATAAAGACCTATTTACACTACCTTGAAGTCTTGCAGCCAGACTCTCACGGACCTTGGGTTGCCAACAGTCCATCATGAGTCTGTCTTCACTCATGGGAGCTTCTGAAGTTGTTGCTGGAGTTTCATATGTTTCAGTTTCATTTCCTGTGTTACTCACTCCGTCCTCGCTGCTCACTGTTGACCGACCACTTCCGGTGGAGTCGAGAGATACATGACGATCGCGTATGCAACGTGATCTATTGGGATCTCCATTCTCTTCCTTTGGCACACCTGTAACAATTTACAGAAATATGAATTTTTTCTACTGCCCCATGAGCCCGTGATTTGTTTACAGATATTGGCGTGAATAGTGTTCTGTAGACCAGTAAAAGTTTTATTATAGGCAATGCAATACCCAAATAGCCAATACTAAAATCAAAATAGGTAAAGTTTCATGTAACAATTATTTTCCTGATATCCCAATGACATTTCACACATTTCTAAGGTCATGATTCATAAAAAAAATTGTACTAATTGTAGTTAAACATTCAACTCTTATGGGATCTTAATAAATAGAATTTCATGCTCACTGTAATTTTTAAGACTTTTCTGTGCAAAAAAAACTTTGGCCCCCTGAAACTTTTCAGAAAAACTTTTAGGGTAATAATGAATTATGAGATTTGTTAGACATTGTGAAAAAATTGCCCACACAAAAGGTAGAGAGTTGATTTCTTCAAATCGCCTTTTACTATGGGATTGGTTTGCAGATCATTGACGGAGATGAAAATAATGAATCAAAGAGCAAGATTTGATTAAATATTTTCCAAAAGTGCATTGAGGAGAATGGGTTAACATTTTCTATTCCAACAAACACCTCTAATTCATCACTTATACCAATCTAGAGAAACTATATCCAATGCAAAATTTAGTGATAAAATCAGCATACTTACTTTTTTCAGTCCCCTCTTCTTTTGCACAGTGACCTATTCTGTCTTCCTTAGGCGAGCTAGGTGCCAATATGGGATGTTGTTCCAGAGATGTTTCACTGCCTTTCCGTCTTCTCCTCCTTGGCACTGGGTTAAGACGACGTGCTTCTGCAAGTGGGGTCTGCCAACATTCCTCCTTCCATCCATCCCCAAGCCTAAAAATTAATTAAATAAAGTAATAAAAAGAGACCTGAAATTTAAATAACTATTAAAAATTTAGAATCACACTTCATTTTCTTTTCACGATGTGGTCATTTAAAGAATTCCAATATTCATTTTCCTTTTGTGAGAAATAACCATTTCAACTGCTCCATTTTCCTCTGCCGCCATACCATTATGATCACAATGGGGACTGTAATTAAGTTTTGTATAAAGCAAATATAAATTATATGAGATGAAATTAGTTTCTGTAATCTTGGATTAGATGGGTAGTACACAAAACACTAATAAATTTACAATGCTGACCTTGTGAATAATAGAAAAATAGTTTGAAGTAATAGGATTTATCTTCATTGCTACAATGATATCCCAAGTGCCATCATAAGGTTCTACCAGACACAACATCATTTTTATATTTATGTACGCGTTTAGAAATGTGTATATCACAAATCACATCACTTACATGTGGCAGAGTTGATTGACTATAATATCACTATCTCCTAGTAACTCAACATCAAAATTCAAGTGATGCAACTGCTCACGGTTGATCAGAATTTGAGGAACATTGGATGGGATGGAACCTGGAAAAATAAACAACATTACAATTAATAAATTTAATATGAATATACTTTGTTCCCTCATACTGATGAAACAAAATAATACAAAAATCCACTAAGTTTAAATGGAAAAATATTTTCAAGGCAAGTTTCTGTTTTCAATAATGGCAGCACAATGACTTGTGACAAGGAATTAAACACCATTATATAACTATTAGTATTTTTGTTATACTTTTTAAATAACACATTGTTTATAACAAAATGGGGCTTGGAAAAAATTAGGAATAACATGAGCATATGAAAAGTATAGTCTACATCTGCCCCAGTGTAATGTCATTGCAAGCAATCGCATTGTACCACAATAAGTGATCATGGAAGACTTATAGCAGACGTTTCATGCATGTTAGATAAATACAACAAAAAGCTAGTGACTTTGTTTACATCAGGTGTACTCTGTAATCAAAAGACATGATTTTTTTCCTTACTGGAGACATCTGAGGTACACATTCATGTTTGCATAAAAAAATTAAACATTACAACTAACTTAATAAAAAACATTTTTTATGCCATGGAGATGTTTATTAGACATATTGATGCATACTACACAGCCATGTTGGAGTTCACTGATGAAAAGTAGCCAATAAATTTATCAAAACTCCCTTGTCACTGAAATTTAATATCAAACATCTCAAATCATTCAAATTACATCAGAAGCTAACTGTAAGTAGCAGAAGTGCACTGGGCATGTAATAATAATGATTTTAATCTATTACATTTGCCTTTTTTTTGCAAAATCATTCTTGCTATAATATTGATAGTGTACACTTTTTATTGAAATGATTTCTTTCTGCAGGGTACAAATTCTTCCTTCTTTTGACTTTGTTTCTGTATCCTTGCTATGCTGTCATTTGTAAGTTATATTAAGTTTGGCGGACAATATTGTAGTAGTTTTCAGACATAAATGAAATAAACATGTACCGAATAGCCAAAGGATATTGCATTTCCCTTTTGATTGCATTTGTATGGAGTATATCCAGAGGAGTGATAACACATTTCCAGAAATGTTTACTCTGATTTATAGTTATTACACCCATTCACATTTATGTATTCTGGAAAGATATATATATATATATATATATAAGAACCTCATCATTAGGATTAAAAGTGATTATGCAACTTGTCAGTATTGCCACCTCATGACGGATTTGGTGTTATTCTGATGTATTATGTGCATGAAGTCCTCTCAGGTTTCCCTCCAGGTCAGATAAGCAAGCATTACCTGACCTGGAGAATAACCAGAGAGAACTCCATGCTTTCGCCTCATGTTTTGAATTATGTGAATATTTACCTCACAAGAATGGAAGCATTTCTTGGCACTGCACGGGTAATTAGTTAGTGAAAAGTTTTTACTTGGTTGTTTGGTAGCCTCATTTTACCTAATATACTATTCTTTACAAGCCGTAAACAAGTTGGTGTGCTATCATACCTTTCAAAAAGATCTTTCTTTGTATTTGTTAATATTGAACTTAGTTCTCAAGGTGATTTCTTTACTTATGAATACATCAAGTAAATTGTAAGGGCAAATGCTTGTAATAAAATATGCAAGTTGCTTAAATTATTGTTTAGTGTTTTTTCCCTAATGTATTAGAACTGCATTATGGAAATACAGATTGGAATGTTGATTAATAGTTTTAAAAATATAAAATATATAGATTATTGGGTGTTTATTTGGGTAGGAAAGAATTGAAGTGACATATTTACTTAATAGCAGAAAACAGGGATGAGTTGGAGAAGAATGACCAGTTAAATTTATTCCAAATAGGAAAGTATGCTACATGAATGTATTGTAACATTTCTTGTAGCTTACAGTAGGGAAATCAATCCAAGAATTGGTACTGTGATGTTGATCTATTATGTTTTCCGTGGATATTGAATGTTTAGGAGCATTATTATGATTTGTAAACAAAAAATAAGAATTCAAAACATTTACAGATTTTTAAAAACTAATTTTATCTAATAGAACATAAAAACATGTTTGTTTATATTTACCTTAATCTGCTCTTCTTTAAAATCTCAAACTTCTCTCATATTGAAATCGAATGCTATCACAGAACAAGTGAATAGGAAACTAACATAACATTGGTTATGTGAAACATGGGATTCACTCTCCTGGGACAATGACAAGAATTGGGCTGCACGTATCTCTGATAACTATGACGAAAAACAAAGTCACAACTTATGTACAGAAGAATAAGCATCTAATGTAAATAAATCTACCATTTGTTTTCGTTACTCATTTGTTTACACTGTCTCACAGAATTCCTCGACCTAATTCCTTGTAAGCTGTTAAGTAATTGGATGGAGTTTAGAACCCCAAACAACCCTAACTTTATAGCTGGTCTAAAACAAGTGTAGTAATGAACTAGTTTCACAGAATTTGGCTGACACACCAAGTACATCTGGGGAAAAATTGTTTAAAAAATACAGTCAGGATAGCCAAAGGGTTACTTCATTATGGTTTGGAACAGCAAATCTTGCAAAACTTAAAGCTGTACTTACAGTTATTAAGTGCAAGAACAACTATATTAAAATCACTATCATAAACTCTAAAAAAAAAAAACTTACTTGGAATAAGGGCCACTGGTCTGACTTTTAGAGATGAGCCAATCACTATGAGGAGGTCACACTGCTCTTTGTCCTTTGCCATAGCATGATGAAATGTTTCAGGAAGCCCCTCACCAAAGAACACAATATCAGGCTTCATTACGCCCTGTGCTGCTAAATCTGAAATTTAAAAGTATTATTTTAAATTTCAAGCAGTGTGAAACATCTCCCTGGAATATTTGTTAACAATGAAAAACAAAAATATATTGGTTTAATACAGATAAAAATATATTAACATCCCAAATGATTCAGTATTGACGGTGCAAAAATTGATTATTCTAATTACAGACATTCTACTTGGGAGGTGTTTCTGTGTTGCAGATCCGTTGATGGACCCAGAAGCCTTGAGTGGAATCTACATCACTCTTGCCTGGAAAGGTAATCTGTGTATTTGAGGCCACCCTTCAGACAGATTCAAAGCAGGATTCCCACAAGGTTTTCTTTCCGACTGCTTATACCTTGTGGATTTGCAGCTGGATTGCTGATGTAAATATACTTTGATGTTGTTGTTGGCATTATTATTTGGGTTAAGGGAGATAATACTGCTGTTATTTATCAATGCATATTCATACTGATGTATTGCAAGTATGTTAGGAGTGTAAAAGTAAGTAATAATTTTAAAAACTTAACAATATCTAATCATATGAAGTCATTGCTGTGTAAGTGTGCACTATTATTTTATAAAACAATTTAAAATTCAATAATGAGGCAGGCAGATGAATTTATTTAGCATTATAAATGAATATAAGAATAAAACAAAGTATGTTGCATTATTTAGAAAAATGTGTGCAGAGGATGTTACTAAATCATTATACGAGCTTTAACCTTGTAAGAGTGTAAATAATTCAATGTTGTCAACTGTGATTGTTGATTTTATATTGCATAATATAACTCTTATATCTTTAAGTTCATTACTCATTCAAACTGAGTTTTGAGATTCATTTTTCACTTATACCAATGCTTGACATCGATCAGCTGATTTACAGCTTCTGTCAAAGTAATGATTGTGTACATATGGTGATTGCTGTGCAATTTTTCTTAAGGGAATGTTGCTATAGATACCTAAATTACCAGTGAATATTGTATGTATTAGAGTGAAAATTGTATGAAACTTCGTGTCATACTCAATTGTCAACATCAACATTACATACAATTGCAACAGCCAAGCATCATCAACAGTGTTTGCAATAGATGTTTTACAAAACTTAAGATACTTGTGGATGAATTTCTATAAACAGATTTGTGAATGAGTTTCCTACGGATCAGACCAGAGCTTATAACAACTTGGATCCCTTCACGTCACAAACAAAGTTTTTCGAGGGCTTTATCGCCTTAATATATGCCTGAATAATTGCTAATAAAGGACTGTGTCACCTTAATAAGTGATCAATTAAAGTTCTAAGGTGCCCTAGTAGGAGGAGTATTGCTAAGGTTAAAGTTACACCTACTGACGGCAGTGAGTTTATTTCTCCATTTAACAGGTGATTAATAATTCTGCATTGAAATTACCTAATAAAAGAGATTTCTTTGTCTCATTTAAGTTTCAAGAGAATTCTATGAGCTGTGTTCGAAAAAAGGTGACTTTTCAAGTTTTGCCAGATACCTTTGATTTTTTGTTTATGTTGGTACACCTGTCCCAAACATATATTGACATTGTCAGCCATTTTGATTATTAGTTTGTTTTTGACAGATATAAAAGTTAGACGTGTTTTGGTGTGCTTGGCGATTTTTTCCCACCGAAAAAAATTGATCAAAGAATCTGGAGCAAATTTTGTGTGAAAAATAAAATTAAATGCCCCTATGGACTTGAGATGTTGACTGTGGCATTTGGTATGTCTACTTTGAGCAAAAAACATGTTTATAAGTGTTACAAGCTCTTAATAGAAGACCGAGATGTTAATGACGATGCATGTCCGGAACGCCCCAGCACGTCAACAACAGATGAAAACATTGAAGCAGTGAAGAGAATTGTTATGGAAAATTGTCGAATCACTATTAGAGAAGTTGCTGAGGATGTCCGCATATCAGTTGGCTCATGCCATGCAATTTTATAGGATGTTTTTGGCATGAAACGTGTGGCAGCGAAATTTGTTCCACAATTGCTAAATTTTGACCAAAAGAACAGTCACTCACACATTGTTGCTTGTTCATGATCTTTTGACCAAAAACAACACCTTAATCATGCCTCAGCCACCATATTCACTGCACTTGACCTCCTGCAACTTTCTCCTGTTCCCAAAGATTCATGAAAGGACAGAGTTTTGTAATGACTGAGGAGATAAAGACTGTATCGCTGGAAGAGCTCCAGACGCATAACCATACCAAAAAGTGCATATCAGAAGTGCTTAGAGGATTGGAAAAAGCACTAGCAGAAGTGCATTATATCCGAGGGGAATTGCTTTGTGGAGGTCAAAATAGATATTGATGAATAAATAACTATTTTTTGAGAAAAACAAAGTTACCTTCTTTTTTTAACACACCTCATAAATTACTAAAAGAATTCTGTAATATTGCTCTTGTCAGTGTTATATACATAAAACTTACATCAAATTCTATCCATAATAATTTCCACATAAACGTTGTCAAACTGCTTTTTGCTCCTCACTTGTTCCATGAAAATTATGACGTACCAGTCGAAAACTATGTCACATAATTCCCAAAGTGGACTGACTTTTGGCAGGCGAGTCTGAAACTAGCTGAAAATGGAATTTGGATTTCAACCCGTCTACAGCTCCACTCTTAAGCAAATCTGGATTTACTTTCTGTCAAATCTCAGAAACAACCCTTGGTTATGAAGCCATTTACTACCAACTATCAAGAAATATACCTTAAGGATCCACCATATCCTTGGATACAATATGTATATTGTATAACAAAAGAAATATTCTTAAAATAAATCATAGGTTTGTACTTCAACATGTAGAATTTTTGTCCAACGGACATGCCATAAAACTCAAAGAACACCACGAATGCCTTCCTAGCCAGAGCTAATCTACCCTTGACATTCATAGAACTTCTTCCATCCCATTTTATTGTTTCCCAGGTAGGCCAAGGATTCCACATGCTCCAATTTCTATCCTTGCAGTATGACGTCTGCACCCAGCTTCTCTTTTCTGCTTACTACATAGTACTTTAGTCTTCTTCTTAGTTATTCTCCTTTTGTATGCCAGTAGTTGCCCTTTTGTGTTCAAGGTAGTCTGTAGGTTTTCATGTTTCTCTGCTATAAATTTACTTGCAGCAGAGTGATAATATTTTTGTTCATAGGGTGCACCGACAGCTATGGTCATTAGGGTCTCTTCAAATCATAGAACAAAAACCACTCCCATGCCATAGGTGGGACTTGAAACCACTTTTGGGCCCCTGTCAGGTTAGCTCCTGTATAATGTCAAAGTAGCCCCTGCTGGACATAGAAGGTGACCTATAAGGGGAGGGGGAAAACCCTTATTAACAAACTGGGAATGAGGGTTTCAGGCCCTAGGTGTAATCTGCGGCACACTTCCTGATATTTTCCGGTCGGCTATGAAAGTTGACCATTTGCTGATTACCCAAACAGGTGCCCGCCAAACCCCAATTCAACTGGGTAACTGGTGGAAACGAACATCAGAAGATGTGTGGGAGGACTTTGCCCGAGCAAACCTGACAGCAACCATTCAAATGTCAGAAAAATCGGACTAACACAGGTGATAAGGGGGGTGGGGAGCCCTGAAGGTCCTGTGCCATCTTTGGGCAGGCCTCCATGGGGTTTGTTTCACTAGTGTAGGGGTTTGTGGGGGTTCGTAGCCATTTGTGCGACACAAGCACAATTGTTCCCCTTCACGTTTCCTTTGATTTCATCACACCAGGACTAGAGAGAAAGACATTTTTCATATAAAAAAAACTATTACACGACCCAGGATTTCAGCTTTTCAGGGCAGAAGATGATACTCTGTATCAAAACCTGTTGCATTAAAGAATATGTTTTGTGGAACAGCAAAGTGTTTTTTACCTATTGTCATCATCTTCATTTCTTTGGTTTTTGCATTTCCCTAGCTCTTTACTGTTTTTATTCATGGGTTTTACCACAGTGAGGGTCAGGACTGATAGTATGTTAATAGCTTTAAAACCCTTGCTAAATCAGTAAAAGTAAAATTTTATATAATTGATTATACAGACAACTTGGCATAGCTCCACTGTGGCAAATAAATAATCCAGGTAATAATGAATTACCTGAGAATACTATGGTATAGCGAAACTAGCTGTTAATACAGTTATTTAGTGGATGCAAACGTTACCTATTTGACAACCATAAGATTTTATCATCGTTTAACTTGGAATATGAAGAACCATTCTGATTTTAATCTCTAATCCTCAAAAACAGTTCACATTTGACTCCAAACAACATAAATGAGGGCTTTCTTAGTAATAAAGGTCAGACGAGCCCACAAAAATAGGTTTCAACTAGTAGTATATAAGCTTACCTCTATACCAGTCTCCCCTCTTGTCATTAGCATTAAATGATGCAGTGCCTGAAGGTGAACATTTAGGGCACATAGGGATTCTCTGTGAAAAAACATCCTTCCGTATTTCATTTGCTGTAACCTTAAACTTACACCGAGTGCATGATGCAGTTGCAAAAGAACCTGTTGAAAAAGTTAAAATTAAATATTTATAAAAATTTAAATGAAAGTCTACCTCAAAAAAGCATGAATAAAAATATCACCTACCATGACATTCAATTACATTCTGTATCCCAGCCACCTTTTCCAAAGTATCAATGTTTTGTGTATAATTTCGAAGTAGTTTTTTATGCCTCTCCAATGCTTTAATGAATCTATGGCAAGGTGATGGTTTAAACTGGCCTGGATATATTTCCCGAGCAAATTTAAAGAATGGTCTAGGGTCTTGTTTGAAGTATGTTATGTCAAACATTGCTTGAGGGTCAGGCAAATCAGGGAAATCAATAGCCAATCTAGAGTAAATTCCATCTCTACTCCGAAAATCCGGAATTCCACAAGAAACTGACACCTAAAATTAGGAGATTGGGAGTTATGAAAGTCCATGATGGCATGAATTCATCTAAGAATAAAAAATATTTATAGAATACTCACTCCAGCACCAGTCAAAACAATGACATTCCTTGCTCCACGCAATAAACGAACCACATCGGCCAAAGAATTAATATGTCGAAGCTTCTCTCGTCTAGGTGGTTCACTCAAAATATTAACGATGATCTTCCACAGTGTAACATCATCAAACTGATGAGGAATTTCGGAACCATCCACTACCAACTGAGATAAAAGCTCCCTTGGGTCAGCGCCCATCACCATTTGCCTTTGAACCCAACCCATAGGACCTGGGAATGGCAATACGTGACAAAGCGTTAGTAAAGATATTTAACTATTCCACTCAAGTCTGCGTTCTTACCAAATTTACCTGCTATAGGTTTCCAGTCTTGGCCACTTAGGTCAGAAAGTCCACTTAAATCAGATATGTTGCTAACTGTAGAAGATACTTCATCCCTATCATCTGTATTGCCGATCTCATTTCTGAAACATGAACAAAATTGTAATTTTTCAGTTTTTTAATCTTTCCGTTTTTCATAAATTGGACGGAAAAATTATACTCACTTTTCGAGTTCGCTTTTGGTTGATACGTCCAAGACAGATGTAGCCGGTTGACTTTCGTCCCCACTTGAAGTTGTAGGCGAAAATTCATTGAAGCCCGAATCACCACTGTTTAGGGCTTCCGATGGTATGGAATGATCGCCTATACATATTAAATTATTAACACTTTTAAATGTGACATGACCACAAAAAGAATAAATAAAACCTATTAATTTCGAAAAAGTAATCTAATTCGTCAAAGAAAGAGAAGCATGATCGCTACCAATCATCCGAGTTTCCAATTCCCTAGTGTATCCACTAGTCAATTTTACCGCCATAGCAACAGAATCGACTTAAAAAAATAGTTCTTTGTTCAGTAAGCTTCCCGTACCCCCATTCATCTATTACGTGTATTAATCGTGATAAATAAAAATAAATAGGGATAATTTTAATTTAAGATGGAAATAAAACGTAAATAAATGGGCCCCGCCCCTCGACGCTCAGGCATATGATACCCGAGCGCAAAATTTACCATCGATCCGCCATCTTTAACTGAAAAACGTAAACTATTCCAATAATCCATATAACTTTAACTCACCATCAAACTTATCCCGAACACTTTCAATGGAGGCAGCAAAAGTTTCCAGAGCTTCTTCAATGTTTGAACTAGTTTTAGAATCGTTGTGATCAAGTTTGAGACGCTTCGCTGGCGAAGAATAATCCCCTCCCTCGAGATTCTCCGCCATTTTCGATAGCTCTGAGCCTGAGTTGTGCACCGGATGTAGGTGGCAGAGCTGGGCAGTTCAATGCAATCTTTTTCCTCTGGACGTCTCACAAGAGCTCATCCAACATGGTACGTGTATAGTGTTTTGAATCGATCTTTATTAAGAGCATCACGCGATAAAAATTGTCTACATAATAATTATTAAAACTTTTTTTAAAAATTTTGCCTTGTAATAACTCTGGATTTAATATATATGGTGATATAAGATTGACATCCATATATTTCGGCGAGCATGGTCTGTAGTGGAATCTGATCTTAAATTGAATTTGGATAACCATATTTCCCTCAAATGGTTGTATATTAATTTAAATGATTAGGGAAATACATGCCGATCTGTGTATATATTTTAGTATTACATGACATCGAAGGTATAATTTTATGTTTATGTATTTCAGAGTGAAGGAACAGCCACTATTCGAACTAGGAAGTTCATGACGAATAGGCTATTATGCCGCAAGCAAATGGTAAGCCGGTCTTCTGTTCTCAATATTTGGTACTTAATTTATTAACTAAATGAAATTCTAGTAACTTGGGTGCCTTACTCGGTATTTTACTGAACTGAGATTATACTGTTGTATGGGATCTACAACTCCCCTTGTGTTCAATAAGATATGATTAAACGAATATATTTACCTAAGTATCAATTAGTATTTCACAATGAAAATTTAAGTAACGAAGGATGTATGCTTTTATTTGTTCCCAACTCAACGGCCAAAAAGTACCGACTAATTTAACTTTGCAGTGTAATTAGTGCTTGCTTTATGTGAAATTTTTATTTATTTACAATTTCAGGTTGTGGATTGTTTACATCCTGGTCAACCTTCCATTCCCAAGACAGAAATCAGAGAAAAGCTGGCGAAAATGTACAAGGTTACACCAGATGTAATATTCTGCTTTGGATTTAGAACAGCTTTTGGGGGTGGAAAATCAACAGGCTTTGCGTTAGTATATGATACACTTGACTTCGCAAAGAAATTTGAACCTAAATACCGACTAGCCAGGGTAAGTTTGACCTGACGTTATTATTTCTTTATATGGAACGTGTCATTCTAATTAATTTCCTCTATCCTTTTATTTATAAATTTTCTGTTTTTCTCTATCAATATGGCACATGAATCATGAGATATTACCGGGTATCATGGAAAATTTTGTTTGAATTTCTCATAATTCTGCTACTTTCTCACTTTGAAATCAGTCTTATCAGGTTTTCTTTTTTTATTAATTCTTGTCATTGGTAGTTCACTAATTAACCTGTATATTTGCTTTGTTTTAGATCATTGTTACTTAGATCTGGATATTGATAATAGGAAGCCTCTCTCTATTCTTATCCTGTACTAATTGTGCAATATGCTTTTACCGTACTTCTTAATTTGGTTTAAATTCTTCAAGGGACCTTTCCTGTTATTTAAATTAATGCGAATAAGCTATTATGTGAATACCAGGTTAAGCAGTATTTATTCAGCGTTAAAAATTATCAAAAAGCAACTGGTGGCTAAAGCTATTCCTGAAAGGGCACCAAAAATTCACTTTACTATCCTTGCATTTAATGTTTTGAATAGGTGTATGTGCATAATCAATATAGGCCTACCATTTTCATAGTGCTGCTATCAAGTGTACTTTTTCCAAACATAAAGAGGGTGAAGTGCCCCAGTATGAAATTGCCCAGAAAGTGTCTGCCCAAATAACGTACTGTAGATGAGGAAAACCTTATAAATGTATTCTCCCTTCAATGTATGCATGTTTAGTTTTTGGCCTAGTCATCTTTTATAGATGGTATGAGGCATTGGCGACTATATTTGTCAAATTATACACAATATAAAAATATTTACATTGTTTATGCAATAGCAATAACTAGATGCATTCATCTAGTGTGCAATGACTTGCTTTTTTGATGCAGTTTTTTTTGTTTGAAATGCTCTAAGAGATAATATTTTTCATTGCATTGCAAAGAAATTATAATCCCATATTTTGGCAATTAATATTTTCAGCCCTTTTGGATGGTATCATTTCCACTACTGTTGGAATATATGGAAGATAATTGGGATATGGTTTAAAAAGATCGTCTGCATTTGTATCCGGTGAATTTATATTTTTTCACAAACGTTATTTTAGAGAGACTGTTTTTGGCTCTACTTAGTGGAACTTTGTGGATAATTTTAAAAGGGTGAAATAACTTTTTCCTTTCACACTTTTTAAAACATTATGTGGTTGAAAATTTTAAAGATGGTGAAAATGAGAATGTTTTGTGGTTTAAAATGAGTATAATATTCTTCATATGACAAGAGTAACTTAATACATGTAGATTTATTTTGATCTTCAAAAATATAGATGTTCCATTGCTACTTTAACCCCAAAATATACCAAATGGAAAAGGGATTGCGTTCAAAGCATTAGGTCTTTGAATTAAATTAATATTTCTAAAGGGATTCTTATGTGTAGCTTCTTCATTATCATATTTGTGTTGGAATGAGTTTTTTTAATGGTTTATTGAGGAGTCGTGATGAGACATGATCATCCTCCTATTAATTGATAGGTAGCTGTATCCTTATATGTAACACATTCTTAAATATACATCTTAAGAATATGAGTCTCTCTGATAAATTTGAAATAGGATAAATTCGTTTTAGCATTGACAACCTCTCTGTTGCCCAAATAATAGGCTAGTTTTGTTATGTTGGATTCCACGTATGTATGTGTAAGTAATGTGAAAAGTAATGCTTAAGTTGTTTTTTAATTTCAGCATGGCCTGTTTGAAAAGCAGAAGCAGACAAGAAAACAGCGTAAGGAAAGGAAGAACAGAATGAAGAAGGTTAGAGGTACCAAGAAGGCTAAAGTAGGAGCAGCATCTGGTAAAAAGGTAAATATTTATAAATGTATGAAGCATCATTATCTGCTTGTATTTTGTGAGCGCTGTGTGTTTGTTTACGCAAGTGGTTCGACAGCAAACATATTTACTTCTGTCAACATTTCATCCAGGATTTCACCATGTCAAAGTTTTTTATTACTTTCAGCTGGATGGCTCATTCCTCTATTCTGTTTCACAAACTTTGTTTCATTTTTGTGTTAAGATAATTAAAATACTTTTAAGTAAATGTACTTTAATTTTTATGTTGCCTTCACAAGTTAGTTTAGACAGTATAGAGGTGTTAATTTGGTTACTATTTGAATTGGAGCATAGATCTTTTTATGCAGTTTAATAAACTTTTCCTTTATCATAGTATTTCCTAATCCACCACTGTGTAATAATTGAATGTATAGTGTTTTTATAACCTTGTGCTGTGCCAGTGTACTAACATGGTTGAAACATTTACCTGATTAAGTGAAGCCCTTTTTCTTCCCCACAAGTTTTTACAGCATGTGTTTTGGAGTGTTGCCATGTTGAAATGTGTATTTTTAACTGCATATTTATTTGTTACTGCTAAGATTTTTGCACTGCATTTTCAATATAAATTTTAACAATTTAGTTCACGGAATATTTTTGCAGAGCATTATGCTGCTTACCATTTGTCATTATTTGCACAATGGATTTAGACTGCCAAAGTCAGGCTTTTTTTCATGCTCTTGAGGAATATATACAGTAGAATATTGATTTTACTTACCACCTAGGGACCCAAATTTTGTATATTTGTGTTTTGTAAAATCAAATTATGTAAAATCAAGATAATGGCTGATTTCGATAAATGTGGTAAGATTTTTAATGCATCATAATACAATGCTATATGCTTGAAATTTATAACTATTTTCACTGCAGAGAGATCATTTATGCACATTGTATTCAGTAATTGCAAATAAAACTGCCTTCATTATAATTCAGAGAATTATATTTAAACAAAATTTTTAAAAACAATAACAGCTAATTACTTTTCAGAGAATAGTATAGGTGAAGAATTTCAAATTGTCTTCATCAAATACATGCATAGAAATCATGCATATCCGCAGGAAAGTGTAAATTGTATTCAGAAACAAAATTTTTATATAGGACAGACATAATACATTAACCAAGATTAGAGAACTTCTGGAGATCACTAAAGTAAAGTTTAGCACATTAAAATATATACATAGTGACATATTAGACATGTGGACTCACATAAAAAAACGAGATATGATTAGCGAGTAAATAGCAAGATATGATTACATTAAAAACATTAAAAAATCATGGGGACCTGAAGCAAATGTTGTAAATCACAGGAAAACGTAAATTCAGGGGGTGTAAAAGTGAGGTTTCACTGTATTTCGGTAAATCGGAATACATAAAATCGAGATTCTACTGTATTATTAAATTTTTCAGTTCAATAGTTTAAAAGTCTGTAGCTAATAGTGAACCCACTGTCTTACTTTTGTGGTAGCAAACCATTAAAGTGGTATGGAAAATAATAGATAGAGAAAATGTCATTATTTTGCATCCAAAAGGCATGTTTGAATGTATATCAAAGTGGAGAGATCATTATTTATTTACTCACGGTTTATAGGAAACTGCAGTTTTCTAGTAAATTATTTTTTATTTTTTTAGTGCAGTTTTCTACACAGTTTAACTCTTCATGTTCCTCAGATTTGCAATGTACTTATTGGTCGTTAAAGATTTTTCATTGGCTAGAAAAATTGTCTCATTCAAAATCCAAAGGTCAATCTTAATATTATACACATATATTTGGCATTTTAAAGCCATCATTGTCTTATATTATTATTTATTACATCATTTTGTTTTCATTTGATTACTTTGGATAAAACCTTTTCTTAGGATTAAATCCTTATTAAGAGTATATATATAACTCTAAAAATTGTTCCTCAGTATCAACTGGAGTTATATTTGTCATTTGTGTAGAGTGTAATGGCTACAAAGTATGTAGTTAAAATTATTTGCCAAGGGTTACTCCTTTAGCTGTTCTTTGTTAATTGATTTTTTTACTTTCTCTGTTCTTAATGTTTCCACTCAAAGCCATTAACCCGTTACCTGTTTTTGACGTAATATTACTTGACAAGGTAATACAACAGGCCTGTTTTTGCCGTAATATTACCTTTAGTCCTTCCATTACACTGTTTTTGACATATTATTTCGTTCTCTATGCCATGCCCGCTTGCTACTTCAATCTATCGGTTCTTATTCATACTATTAGTCATTTTAGGAAAAAAACTGATACTATTTCCCTCCTAAAGTGAATAGAAGAATGCCATATATACTTTTTCATCAGTTTCACCACCAGAATTGAATCAAGGGGTGCTAGAAGAGCAATTAGAATTGAAACAGTTAAGGGGTTAACTAATAAATTTTATATTGCATTATTTAGTAGCATTGGAAGAAAAATTGACAAGTTATGCTCGTGAATAGAACTTTTTCATTTTTAACTCTTTTAACTGAAGTCATCATTGGTAGGTTATAGCACATTTATTACTACTTGCATTTAAATGCAGTTCTCTGAGCTTAAGGAAGCAAGACTAAGGTTAGAATTTTGGATTGTTTTACATGCATATCATATTGGTAGCACCTCAGCTTTTTACAAGTTCCCAGGTCTATTATCTTGTTGGTATGTTGTTTGTTTTGAGGGGAGGATATCTGAAGGACTGAGAAACGTTTGTGTTGGCAGGGTTAATACATTATAAATCCACACTTTAAGTCATGATTGAGTTACTTATCTACCCTGATACCAGTGCCCATTAGAGTATGACAGCATTTACTAGAGAACATGCAATTTATGAAGAATTTTTGAACTCTATGCCCTAAGTAGGTATCATTAAACGTATGCTCTAAGTAGGTATCATTAAACAGTCACTGAAGAAGTTAGTTACTCTGATGTTCCTATAGTCTATATTACCATCCCCGACTACCACTTCGACAAAAAGGCCTATACCAGTAGACAAATTTTACATTGAATACAATTTCTGAATTTTAATAATTTAATATTATAAAATGTTTATTGCCAATAAATATCATGCTTTCTCAGCATACCAGTGTAGTGAACTGTCCCTAGGATTTAGGCTTATGTTTCTAATTGTCTTTGAAAATATTGAATTATACGAATAACATAACCCTGGAGATCCCAAGAAACACTGTGTCACTTTTAGTTGAGAGTCTGTTGGGAATTTTAAAGTTTTGCAATGGAGATGTTAAATAGATTACTCATTCACATATGTATCAAACTTCAACCAAATAATGCTTGTGAAATTTGTAGTTAAATTACTCAACTATACCATTTCAAGAAGATTCCGTATTCAACAAAATCTTTTGACCACACTATACTAGAGTGTAGAGCGATAGTTTTACTTTGACTGGAGTGTTTCTAATTCGAATTCAGCGCATGGTAGCATGAAGTTTGGTGTTCCTAGCGAGTGAGACTAACCAACCCTATGGTTTCGTTATGGTTACTCTCATTTCACTTAATTCTTTTCAGGGTAAAAAGTAGAAATTCCACATTCTACTGGAAGCTATACATTCTTCGCCTGACGACTTAAGATCCGAATGTAAAACCTGACATCCTGCTGTTACAGCATTTTCTCCACAAATATTTGGTGGTGTTTTTACCATCTAGTACATTGGCACATTTGACAACCATCAGAAATTAATTAACTGATTCTTTTCTTTCAGTAACCTGGAAATGGCTGTTTACACTTCTTGTTTTATGTAATCTATTGTGAGGTGAATAAATTTCTTTCTATGATGTCGCTATTTTTTTATTATTCAAGTCATTGGTCTTTTGTATGGTAGAATAACATAGAAATTATGATAGCATAAATCTCAGTTTTTTTTGGAGTTGTATTCACTCTATTTGATTTTGAGTAGAAAATGTTTCGTGAAAAAGTACTTCGACTTTCTTCCTAATAGTTTCTTTTATTAGCATTGAAGTGGTGTTTGTCAACATTGACTGTTTATTTCTAGTGTTGCCACACACTCAAGTTACATTACACAATCTTTTAACATATACTTGCAATAATGCCATCACTACTGAATTTTTTGCTAAATGCAATTGTTAAAAGCTCAACTAGGCTATTTAAAACTTTAGTTGTAAGTTGTATTGTTGTAAACAAATGTATTTTATAATTTAAACAATGTATTATATAAGTTAGTGAAACAAACCTGAATGAATTCTAAAACAAAAGTCATAATTGTTATGATGAGCTTGAGTATTATGTTGGCATTGGTTGCATTTCAACTGTTGAGTTTTCAGTCAACAGTTTGTTAAAATATTGAGTAATGAAAAAGAAATTTAAATAAACAATTAGATCAAGTTTCCAACTCCTGTTTTTAATGGAAAATGATTGTGATGAATTCCCAGTCCTTTTAAAAGGCATTTTATTTGCACTGTCTGTTATGTCTATCATTGAAGAGCTAAAGTTCTGAAAGGATACAAAGGGAAGAAAGGTATAGGAAGAATAAATGCTTAGCTAAGGTCAAGAACTAGATAAGGTCTTGTAGTGGTAGTGTATGAAAGCTGAAGAGGAGTTGAAGATTGTAATGCTGTGAGAGTAAGATAGTATGGAGGTGTTCCAACCACAAGCAGAATAGAGTACAACTAAGCTTTAAGAAGGAAACTTTAGGACAACAGAAAATTAGTTGGCCTAGAATTTGTCTCAAACTGAATGTGCCTTAAAGCTAAAATGTTTCATAGAGCTAATTGCCTAAATTATTCTTGCCAAGAAAGCAAAAACCATTGTCCAATGTATTCAGTACTATTGTGGTGATTAAGACAATGAAGAAAACAAACTTAAAGAGCAAGGGTGATGACCAGTCATGTCAGAATTATTAAGTCAATGAAAGTGAAAAATCAATGTGTAATATAGGAGATGTTATTTTTTCTCGGGTTTCCTTTGTAAAAATGCAAAACTAAGAATTTTTATTATTCCTTGTTGACCAGGAAATAACATTTGATATGTTTCTGATAGGGGGTTGGTGCATGAGAAGCAAAGCAAATTTTGCTGCTTCTGTATCACACTTTTTCCTTAACCAAATAATTCTCTGGGATCTTCATCAGAATATTGGTTTTTCAAAGTAAACCATTATGACTATCCAATCATTGATAGCATTAAGGAGGTGATGAGATTTTGACTGCATAAGGAGGTAGTATGCTAGAAAAAAAATTGGTCAAAGACAGGAGGATAGGCGTGTTAGTTGGAATTAAGGAAGAGAGAAAGTACAGGGAATCTAAGTATTATTGATTTCACACAAGTTCAATAGACTGTTCAGAAATTATAGGTCCTGGACCCTATAATCCATAGTAGCAATTTATATTGTCAGATATATATTTACTTTTGACTGGTAGAACACCTATGAATGACTGGGATTATCAGATCAAATTTTAAAATGTTGATCTTTAAGGCTTTTATGAACAAGTTTATTTAGAGATAACATGCTTTGAATGTGCATTCCTTCAGAAGTTATTATTGGCTGAGAAAGTGTCTTCATCTTACCTTAATATTTGTGGGCACTCATTAAGAGTGGATATATTATATCCATTCTCCGTATACCTCAATCTGGAAACATTGGATATGAGATCATTTATATTAAATTTATAGGGTGCATTTTAGAGTGGGTTCATACATAGAGGTAATCTATGCCACTTTTGGTTGCCAGGAAGTGTAGTTATTTTTCTTGTTTTGCTTGATATTTCACCTAAACCTTCACCCCCTTGTCCTTATGGGATCCCTGTCTCTGGTCTTACAACAGATGGTCACTGCCATATCGCAACCACAACTGATACTTGTGTGCTTGAGATCACCAGAGTAGTACAAAAGTTTGTAGGTCCATCTAAGACCCAAACATGAAAATTATAAGGAAAGATGTATACAGATCAGATTTGTAGGCAAAGTAACAACAAAATAAAATAAATTATAATAAAAAAATTAAATGTACCCTATTGTAAGTAGTACCCACAACCCAGCTGGAAGTCTTTTAAGAAGTTACGAGCTTTTTTTCTCAAAAGTTATCTAAATTAATTTGTTTAGAAACTTCATTTTTACAAAAGCACAAATAGGAAGTAAAAGTTTTAATCATAAGCTAGTACAAAAAAGACTGAGGAAAGCATTTTATTGTTATTGATTACACAACTTTTCATCTTTTGTCAGTGGTGCCGGTGTTTTACCTTCCCTTATCCTATGTATTTCCCTCCCCATGGACCACGACATTGATGTGGTGGAAGGTTTTGTGTGTTCCAGTGACCCTTAGAGCTTCACTGGCAGGAGCAATTATTTTGCTCCTTGTAGGGTCACCCATGCCATATAGGTCAAAGGGTCGGAGCCAGACGAAAGGTAGTCCGCGCAGCCTTCACTTCTAGGTGAGGCGCCTGCAAGGTGTCGGATCCCCAGTGGGTCGGCCATTTAAGTGATGGTGTCATATTAGAAACACTATTGAGGCAGGAATTGGAAAGTTCACCTCAATTATAAATTTCCAAGATCATGATGAGTCAAATAAGGAAATTGAATCCTGGCAACTATGGGGCTCAGCCCACTTATGCAGGTGTCGTGCCTGGCAGCAGAGGAGGCAAGGCTTCTGTGGTCATCATCTCAGGAAATCCTTGAGATACACTGCTCCAGAGAAAACAACTAGGAGGGTAGGAATGATTTCAGTAGGGACGTGGACAATGTTGAGGTCAGGAAAGTTAGAGAACGTAAAATTCAAGATGGAGAAAGGAATAGGTGTACTAGGGTTGAGTAAGGTAAAATGGAGGGATACAAGAGATTTTTGAAGTGATAGCTAGAGTAATTTACAGCCGTGGGGAGGAGAGTCTGCATGGGGTAGCCATAATTCTGAGAGAGAACTTAGGAAGGAGGGAGTTAACCTTGAACAAGTTAGTGATAGAGTAATCATAGTAGAGGTAAAAGTTTGCATGTTTAAAAAGCATTGTTTATAAGAACGTAAATATCAACCTAGAAGGGAATAAATTAGAACAGGTAGAAAAGTTCACTTTTTTGGGAAGCATCATAAAGGAAAATGGACATAGTGGCATTGCATTAGCAAAGGAGGCCTTTGAGAAAGAAAAGAGTTAATGAGAGGGAACTTAAATAAAGATTTGAAGAAAAGATAAGTGAAAACCCTAATTGGAGCATAGTGTTATAAGGATCCGAAACCTAGTCCATGAGGAAGGATGATGGGCACAGGTTTGGAGGCTTTTGAGATGTGGGCTTGGCGACTGATAGAGAAGGTGAAGTGGACAGAAAGAAAAATGAAATGAAAGAAGTTTTGAGAATGGTATAAGGGGAGGAGAGGTATTTGCTGCAAGAAATCCAAAAAAGACAGGAAAGGTGAATGGAAGGGGTACTCAGAGGCAATGGGTTGTTGAAGGTTGTACTAGAGGGTAGAATGTTGGGTAAGATAAGAATTTTGGACAGAACGGTAGGAAGAATCAGATTTGAAGAGGGATTGAAGTTGGATATTACATGGCTAACGTAAGCTAAAAACTCAACAAAAACATACCTTAACCGATAGATTACCCTTCATCATCAGCCTTTGTATTTAACATTTGACTCCATTGGTTAATCTTGTTAATTGATACTTTGAGTGAATCCCACTTAGTCATAAAAATATTATCCAAAATTGTTATCACATGGAGGAGTGATTGATTTGCTACGAGTATAGTCAACTAATCATGTTCAAGTTATACTCGATTAGTTTGATAACCCATTTAATAAAGTTATAATTTATTTCTATTCTGGATAAAAATATAGATTATATGAGGTGAACTAAAGATTAATTTTGGCCAAGTGATGATTCACAAATGAATCTGAAATGGAGAAAGTCATCTGAAATGGGGGGTTCTCTTTTGATACCAAAAAAAATAACACGTTATAGGAGAAATCGGGACTCTGAGACAGCAACATAAAACCATTGATTTTGACCCCTCCAAGACTGATTATAGGCTTTCATAGTGATTCAAAGATTTGTTTTCCTTTTCCCCTGAAGAATTTTTTGTAACATGAAGGAAATGGTTAGGCCTAATCATAGAGTAAGATAGTGTTTATGCTTGAAGTTATCCCCATTCAAATCCTAATATATATATAATCAATATCATGAAATCTATATAATTTCTTATAGTGAAGGAGGAAAGCAACCCTACTACAATAATATCCCTATTAAATGTGAAAGGCCAGCTGGGTTAGTCGGGGTAATGAGCTCACCAGGTAACCCAAAGATCACTGGTTTAAGTCCCGCCCCAAGGCATGGGTGTTGTGTTTTTCCAATAGGGTTTTTTCTATGATTTGAATGTGTGAAATGACCATAGCCATTGAAGCATCCTATAAATAGAAATACTACTACTACTTAAATGTGAAAAAAGAAGTCGTGAAGCATAAAGAGTTTATGAAAATGTTTATTAACTTTGAAGAATTATAACAGTGGGAAAGTTTCAAAGTATTAATATATTTGAAAACATTTAAGGTAAAATGTAGGGAATGGATACTCACTTTACTTTAAAACTTATTTAAATATTTTAGAGAATCTTTTATTTTTTCTTGAATAGAATTTGGATTCTCAGTATGTGCCAGAAAGTATGTATTGACTACAACTGGTGCCATTTTAGCCTTTTGAATAAATTTTAAATTCGAGATTTATAAAAGTCTGTGTGTGAATGATTATGTGCAGGATATGTTAGCTTTTTGTGAATTATATTTTAAAATTGATTAATTTTATCACAAGAAAAGATCACATTGTAGTTGTATATTTATATAATTCCATGCAGAAAGTTTCAGATTTAAATGGAAATTGTATCAGTGCAATTAGATGTACAGTTTTCATTTAGGCAGGCCTTACCTCTGTAAAATGTTTTTGATATATTGATATGATATATTATTAGAATTTTGGTAAATGTAATTTCATATCAAAGTTAAATGTGAAAATAATTTCTACATACTCCTTTTTTTGTTTTACTATGGTTATTGAAAAAAATTATTGAGTGAAAAAATTGAAAAGCAGAAGAACTTTGAAATATTTATTTATAAATTTATACTAAAATGTAGGGGTCACATTCATGTTTTCTTGTTTAGTATTTTTTTAAATCTTTGATTTTTATATGGATTCTCATGAAATAATTGTCAATTAATATTATTGCTTATTTTGTAACAACTATTATTTCAGAAAATAATATTTATAAATTTTTATAGTAATTCTTCTAGAGACTGAATGCAAGAATCCCCAGAAAGAATTTTTGGTTGTCAACATTAGAGTGAGAAACCAAACTTCTCTGAATCAATTTAATATTGCAAATTACCATGTTTGAGATTATTTTCTGATCTGATAGCATAAGTGGCAGTTGACAGTATTTTTGTATTGTTTATGATGCACAAGATTAAACTTAAGTCTCTTAAGTTAATTTGGTAAGGCGAATGAAAAGTTTACTTGATACCCTTTTCGGTCCCTGTAGACGTCATATTTATCAAAGAAGTCTAATATCACCAGCACTTAGCTCGTTAACTTATGATTTTCCTCATTCTAACCATTGTACCAAGCTTAGTTTCATTAAAAATTTCTAATTATTTGGGATAAATTCATTTAGAAAACAAGTTTAACTATATTTTTCATGAGCATATTCTAGAAAAGTTACACAAATAGGAAATTATTGTTGATAAGTTTAATTCGAATGTAAAGAAGTACCATATTTCCTGGCCTATAAAACACACTTTTTTCACTCTAAATTTGATCAGAAATTGACCTGTGTCTTATGGGCCGAGGGTAAATACTTTTTTCCAGTGTCAGGAATAGATATATTCATATTAAAATATTTTCATCGTAGAAAGAAAACAATATATAATTGATTTTACCATGAGCAACCTTCAATATGCAGCAAACAAACATATACATTAATTTTGCAATGTAAAAATCGCATATTATAAAATTTTGAAATTATCATACAGTTATTCTTTTTCTAAAATCCAACTCAAAAAATCACAGTGCGTCTAATGGGGTGGTGTGTCCTATGGGCCGGGAAATATGGTAATTTTTTAAGTGAATGTTTTGAATGTCATGAATCATTACCACTGTCATTTTCTACATACCCTCATGCAAGGTTGGTTTGTCAGTGATAAACAGTAGTGAGTACATTAGTCAACTCCAAAAATCAGTTTTTCCCTCTTCCTATACAGGTAGAAATTTCTGTTATTGCATTTTTTATGGTTTTCCACATTGAGGGAAAATGTCTCACTTGCTAACAGAGAGAGTTTTCTAATTGTAAAGTATGATTAAAAATTGATGATACCTGCAGTTTCATTTTTTAAATTGATATCCAGATAAATATTTTCATGACTTTCTTGAAAGCTATTCCAGTAAGTTATTAAAGATTAATTATTCCAGGATTGTATTCATAAAAATTGAATTCAAAGAAACAAAGTCTTTCAAGGATCATAACAATACTGAAGATTCAAGGTATTAGTGAACATGAAATATCTAAAATAATGCCTAGTGGGAAGCTTAAATGAGTATTAAATTGAATATCAATGTGCTAAAAGCATAGCATAGTTCAACTTCTTTCTCCAGTGAGAAAGGGCCCTCCAATGCATTTCACATGTCAGGAACATGATACCTCTTAATAAATAGCAAAAGCCTAAAAAGTTTTACTAATATATTGTACTGCTATAAAAACTTTATACTGGCGTATTATTCAAGAAAAACACTGGGTTGTCACAGTTAACTAACACTTGAGTAGCACTTATAACTTAGTTTCTTGTAGTGAGGCATTTCGAGCCTCATTGCCTATTTATGCACCCTTGTTTCTGATGTAGATGTCAAAGCTTGATGCACACACTTGAGAATTTCAATCCTCAAAGCTATTTTGTCATTTGCACCCAACCTCTTAATTGATGGTATTAAGGACATTAAGAAAAGTTTGTCCTCATCTTCATCATCCTTAATTTGTAAGCTTTCCCTCTTAAATGCATGGATATATCTTTCATCAAAGTAAGAAGTTTCTCCAGGGTTGATTTTGGGTCTGGGTTGGTTTGTAGTCTCTTCAAACTGTGGCAAGTGGTCATCACTGTCTACAGTCGCTGGCATATCTGCGGAGGAATCATTTTCATCCTTGAGGTTGTACGAGCCTTCCATTTCCATTAAAATGAGGGGCTCTACTAAGTTGGGCTGTGCTGCCCTAAATCCATTTTGTTGGGCCGTCCTGAAATGACAAAGTAATTGCATTAACCCTTAATTTATATTCTACCTCCTAAACAATTTAATAAAATATTATTTTTTAACTAAAAGTCGGGCTGATAGATCGGCCCATGGCATTTTTCACACATACCCCTAGGGCCAACAGATCGGCCAGCTGGCACTAAGGGTTAATATTTTGTGGTGAGTGATTATAAATGTTAGACATTTGAATTGGATGGTTCAGTAAAGTCAAATGGATGAGCCGATAGTTCTAAGCATCACTTTCGAGGTACTGTGTATGCTTAATCTGAGGATAGCATAGCATATAGACAGGAAAGTAGGATTGAAGCCATTTGTGACAAGGAAATCTTTTTGTCAGGACTGATGAAAAACGATTTTTTTTTTGCAAAGGTTCATTGGTTATTATACCCTCCCAGGAAAAACCTGATTCATGTCTCAGCCTTAGCAAACTAATTTAATTTCAGAATTAATCTTTGTTTAAATATATGAATGTTATCTGCATATATAAATTTTGTGTGCCTATCTTGACTTTGTCTATGCATAAAATTCACAATCTAATTTTTTAGCCAATTTCCATTGGGATCATCGATACTATTTATGAAATTATATAAGTTATGAATATTAGTATAATGACTAATGCCATTTGATTGAATAGGTTTTTTCACTCACTTCTTACGGCCTAAAGATTTCTTCAAAAATATTAGGTGATTGAAATATAGGTAAGTTTTTCTCGGTGCAGCACCCGGTCCCAATCGGCTTTCCTCTTTTTGCAATTTGATCTCCCTCCTGTAACAATCTCGAATGGATCTCCATCTTTTTTGCACCTCATATTCTGAAAGGCATGTAACAAATGAAAACAGAGTTAATGGAACAACAATACCATCGAGTACATTTAATGCTGTTGTGGCATTTGTGGGGAGCAACCTGATAGGAGATATTTTCTAGCATTGTTTTTCCAACAATACACAAGTTTCCCCACCCCCCTTTGCCTCGAGTCTTATGTTGATAAACACATTTGGACTTTTCATACGGTGACAAATAACCATTTCACCGGAGCATCTTCCTGAATCAGAGTAAAGAACTTGTCAGGAAACACATTATGGAAAACATTTTTTCTATCGCCTTAATTTATGTCTTTCAAACCTTGAAGGTAAAGGTGGGCTGTTCAGCTTTTTATGTTAAACAGGTCGATGGAGTTGGGTTTGCTTCATCTTGGGAATTCGCATTGGGTCAACTTACAATGATGCATCCTATAGGCGCTCTTCATTAGTTGAAAGACTTCTAGGACTACTGTTTTTATTGCAGTGCTTTCAAATTTATAAAATTGTTGCAAGTAGTAACTATCATTAAAAACATTAATTAGAAATAAGGAAGAGTAACTGCGGGTTTCTTTAAGATCGAATAGTTAAACGTCTTGAGGAGGGTGTAATTCTCTGCTAAGTTTTTATTTTAAAATGAATGTAAAGTATTGGTGCTGGGAGGGGTAGGGCCTTCTTTTCTTGGTTTTCCATTGTGACATCAGAAATATTGTCATTTATGATTTTAGACGGTAATGGTATCTTTAAAGGAGAGAATTATCATTGTATAACCTTTTCTAGTCTTTCGCCATCCTCTCCATTGGTTCGAATCACCCGCCAAAGAAATTGAAAACGGTAACAGTTTCCAATTTCCCAGGTTATATGTTAATGCAATGAGGCCCTAAGCACATGAAAAGTACCATTCCAACGCCATAATGCATGATCCAATAAGAACTAAGGGATCTTTGGGTCTATTCTTTGTATTTTGAGTAATTTATAGTGATTATCGCGATTTTTCTTGTTGCAAATTTCAATACTTTCATTTAGGTTTTGACGTTAATTTTTCGTTATTCTTTCATGATAACGGCATTCAGCTAATTTCAATGGTTAGCCTCGGAGAAACTTGCAAAAAAAAATTCGGGTAAATGGTCGCTGGTTCAATTTCGGCCTATGACATACGTATCATGTTTGTCCAATAGGGTATTTTCTACGATTTGATGAGGTGATACATGATCATAGCCGACGACGCACCGTATAAACAAAAAGTATTTCAATTTAAATTTCCAATGTCATCGAAATACCTTGGTTCGAAACATACCGTATTTCCAGGTCTATAAGACGCAATTTTTTTCATTCTAAAATTTGATCTGAAATCGTCCTGCCTCTTATGGGCCAACTTTTTTTCTGGCATCAGGAATAGCTATACTCGTATTAAAATAATTTAATTATAGAAAAGAGACTATCTTTATAATTGATCTTACCTTTAATATAGTCGTTAACTTTGGAATGTTAAACTCACGTATTAAAATTAACTAATTAAAGTATTACATCATACGCTAATATTTTTTTCTAAAATCTAACCCGGAAAATCAGTGCGTTGTATGGTCGAGAAAATGCGGTATATACATAAATATTGTGTGTGGTATTCGAACTTCGCAAACTCGTTTCTGTGCTATTTGAATTTCCTGGACAAGCGACTCTAAGGAATGTTTTATTATTAATTAATTACAAGACTCAACGGAATTACTTTCCAAATAACTGCTCTTTTATACTAGAATATCTTTAGCTCGGTGATCTGGAGACTTATTTTTCCACGGCGAGACCATTGCTAAAAGGGATATAGGGTGTTCGAGAAAATGAGTCAAGGCGTCACCGCCCTGTCAATGAGCGCAAACAACTTCATAAGAAAAGGAAGACTGGAGGTTTCGGACGAAAATGACGAAGTACCATGGGTGAACTACGGATTAGGTAAAGCGATTGCATAACTAAGATAAAAATGGTGTCTCTTGGTCATAACAAAGAGTCAGCCTTAAAAAAACCACAGTGATCAACCCGAAGGTTGGTATGTTAAGTGAGGGTAGAGCTCACCCTAGTACTAAGCCCACGGCCGCGGCGTGTGGAAATTCACACATCAGGGTAGAGGGGCCAGTTCATTTCCCTGTGCCGCCTGTGGTTTCCCACGAA
>WURS02000016.1:3431866-3459074 GCA_011762765.2 Rhinocypha anisoptera | reverse complement strand
GCGGGGGGAGGGCGGCGGGGGCGAGGGAGGCAGAGGACGAGGAGGAGGATGAAGACGAGGAGGAAGTGGCGGGGGAGGTGCGGAGGCTGCGGAGGGAAAAAGATCTGTTGCTCAGGAGGGTGGCCGAGATGGAGGCGGACGCGGTGGGGTCGGAGGCCCGCGTGGCCCGCCTCCAGGAAGAGGCCCTGGTGTTGGTGGCCCAGCGGTCGGAGCTCGAGGAGCGACTCCGGGCCGCCCTGTCGCAGAAGTCGGAGCTTAACTCGAGGATCCACGGGCTCCACGCGAGGTTCGTCCGCGTGCCTGGGCGGAGGGGGAGCTCGGCGGGGAGCGGGAGGGGATCCCCGGGTAGGGTCTCGTCTCCCCTAACCGTGGGCGGGGGTCTGCGGAGGCGGGCGTCGCTGACGGCGGCGGCGGCCGTCACTGGCGTTGGGGGCAGTCCGCTCCTCGGCGAGCGCGGCATGTTGTCTCCCGAGGACGCCCAAGTGAGTAGTGGCGGCGGGAGCCCGGTCGGGAGTCCGGGAAGGGAGTCGCCGCGACCCCCTGTCGTCTCCGAGGGTGGAGGTGGCGGAAGCGGGAGGGTGTCGAGGTCCTCCTCGTTCCGGGCAGGGACGCGGAAGGAGGCGTGGGAGTGGCCGCTGTCGAACCTCGGCGCCCTGGATGGGGTGGTGAGCAACCCCTCGGAGGTGACTTCGGCCACCAGGGGTGTCAAGCGAGCCGACCCCAGGATTGTCGCGGCCATCTTGAAGGAGGAGAACGTCTTGGAACTGAGGAGGCATTTGCTGGTGACGGCAATGGAGAGGGAGGTTAGTTGAATGATATCATTACTAACCAATGTAAGGGGAAAAGGAAACATCTATGGATTACCTTTATAATAGAATGACCTGAGTTTTGATCAGTTAATTCATATTCTGGTTTCATGAGTTCATTATAAACCTACCTTAACTTGTTGATTACCCATGATCATATTGCATAATAATGAACCTTTTATAAAATATGATTTAATTCAATATTATATCTTTGATTTGGCATTAGAAAATGGAAAATCTCATGTCCTAGCAGTATAATATCAAAAGTTAAAATTAAAATTACTGTGGAAACCACCTATCAAGGGACGCAAAGATTAGTTTGGTAGGTGAACTTCTTAAGAAGGGTGGATTGTGTTATGAAATAATTTATTGAATGGTTTTCCATCTACCACACCTGGATCCCATTCCTCAGAGGAAATGCCAAAGCATTTAGTTTAAGTTAGGACGACTGGCATCTTTGATACGAGTACAGTGGAGTATTGTATGTACAAAACCAAAAATTAAGTAGCTATTTTGAAAAAATAAATAAACATTTTTGATTCATTGAAACAAAGTGTCCATTCCTACTTTTTTGGGTGCTACCTCAAGTATTGATGACCTTAATATTTGTATTATTTGATGTTTGTTTTCATGTGTGTACATGAAATAGTCCATGTGTGGAAATGATATGGTCATTTTCTCATTTTCCAGACATTGCGTCAAAAACTTGAATGGATGACTGCATGGAGGGGTGAAGCAAGCACTGACCTTGAGAAGACCAAAGAGGAAAATGAAGATCTCCGATTTCAGGTATTTACTGTACCTACTCTTTCTTGCTCATGAAGAGAATTAATTAATTTTGACAACAAGACTTTTTACTCACCAAGTGGATTAGTTCAGAATGATGAATACCAATAAAAAAGGATGAATTTGCAATAAAAATACATGATGATGATATTTTCCCATAAGGGCATACACAAAATTATGACTGTGCACACATATTGGCATTAACTGATTTGACACCAAATTTTACCACTTTAGTGCCAGACTGATCTATTGGCCCTTGGGGCATTTGCAAAATAATGCCATCCCTATATTTTGACCATTTTTTTTAATGAATAATTTCTTTTCTTAAATTGCATAGGAGAGAAAAAATATAAAATATATTACCTACCTTGTTAGTGTTTTGAGTATAAATTTAAAAAACTAACATTTACAGATCAATATCAATATATATTTTATATAGTTAAAAGTGGAAATGAAGAAATTCCTCAAAAAAATCCTTGTATTCTTTGCATATACATCACAACGGAGGCTGCCACTAAAAAGAATTAATAGACTTCTTTCTTCACCCACTCTTTGATGAACTTTATTAATTTCATGATACATCTCTATACTTTTGAAAATCATCTGTCACACATCGCATTGCTTCAAATCTTAGTTTCTCACTTCTAGTAACAGCTCACGCGCAGATTTGATATAACCCTTGAAAAGTAACATGAAGTCCCCTCATGTCTTCTGTTTTATACCTCTAGATGTCAATACTAAATGCTGGACACATTTTGTTTGTAACTTGTAATTGAGCCAAGTGTTTTTTAAACCAATGAATCAAGTAATGAGGGACGGTGATGATTCCAGTAATGATATTGATTACTTCACTATAACTTTAAATTCTTTTAGAAACATTGTAAAAACAAATGTATCCTAACCAGATGGATGATTTATCACTCTTCTTTTGTGTCTGCCTTGACTTATTATTACCATATGTATTATGTTTATTTTTGTTTGCGCTTTATATATTTATTTATGAGCTTATGCTCTCATTCATGTCATATTTCTATTTCGGCTCTTATCCCGGTGATATGTATTAAATCTTGATTTTACATTGGCACTGTATCACATTGTATTTTATGTGAAGGGTGATACCTGTTAAATAAACTATTATTATTAATAGCTTTTCACAATTTTATTTTACTAAATGTCTCAAACTTCAAAAATGTTGCACAACTAACTGGAAGCTGGAATTTGTTTGGATGGTATTATCATAAGTTATCAATGTCAGAAGACAATTATGCTGCTTGAATGAGGATTTTGTGTAGTCCACGACTAATGCTGATTTGACTTCATAGTTGGAGGAGAAGAGCATAGAACTTGAGGGAACGCGGGCCAGAATTCGAATGCTCGAGAACAGCATGCAGCAGAATGGAGACGCCTTGGTGCCCAACGGGAAGCAGCCCTCCCACATGTTCAACCCCACCATCTCTCCCAAGGAAGACGTCAACGGGAGCAGCACCGAATCCGCTCACTATGTCGCTTCTGCCTCTGAGTCGAACGGGACGAGGGGGGGTCGCAACCCGGGACCCATCTCCCAGGGCCTCAGGACATCCACCTCCCTGAGGACTCCCCCCTCGTCCAGGACGCCTCCGTCCTCGAGAACCCCACCGTCTTCGAGGACGCCGCCTCTCCAGACGCAGCTGCGCTCCCAGAGTCGTGCAGCGAGGCTCAGTCGCATTCCACTCCCACCAACCAAGACCAAACCCGCCAAGACGCCGCCCTCACCCGTCAGCAGAGGCGTGGGAAAGGCCAGTGAGAGCATGTCCTCCATCACGGGAAGTTCTGTGAATCGGACTGACTCGCCCAGAAAGCCAATAGCGAGTGCAACCGAAGGCAGCAAGGTAGGCACATCTAATACTCTCGATTTCCTCCAGTACTCATGGAACTGGTCTATAGAAGGCATCACTGATGCCTGAGAAACACCCCGACACCCAGTGTATCTCTGTCATTTTTCCTATAAAATACACACATCTGTACATGTACTCCTGGTTGTGAATGTCTTTTGTCTTTGACAAGACAGATTGCATTCGTGTATGTTTGTAATTGTATTATCCTACCTCATTTGATGCTTCCCCCCCCTCCCCTGAAATTCCTCTTTCAAAATTGTTGATGAGTATCGTATTATAAAACGCAATGTTCATCCCGTAGACATACATATATGAATATTGTATCTTTGGTAGAGCTTTTAGGTAATGTAATTTCTTCTCCGTTGCACTTGTAAGACAGAATTATCATGGGGAAAGGGCCTTCTAGGAAAGGTGATTTGGTATTCTATTGATAATGTTATCACAAGTCTTTAAGAGAGATCAAGAAAAAAAAAATTGCCAGGGTGGATTTCCGGAATTCTTAGGAAAGTATATGTGATCGTGGATTTTAATAGTTAGAAAAGTAATGTCCGTGATTAGAATATCATCACCGGATACATTCCACAACATTGAAAATATGCCACTTTGTTGGTGGCATGTTTCACCCCATTGGGCCCATTGCCATGATAATATCTTAATGCTTATGTAGAATTCATTGGCAGATATTTTAGTGAGACTTATATCGAGACACCTTTGACAAAAATAAATTCGAGTCCATAAGTGTGTCTCATGTGAATGTAATGAATTTTTTTTGATTTGTTGCTAAATTGGTGCCTTAGCATAGATGATTTTTCTTGAAGAGTTTTACTATTCATCATTTGTTCTAGATACTCCAAATTCATATTTTTCATAGGAACATACATAGTAGCAATAAAATATATATTGCTAGATATGCAGCATGTCAAATGTTACTGTAATTAAAAGTAGACAAGGCTGTCAGTTAATTCACAATTATTTTTCTACCTACCTAATTTAAATTATATGGCTTACTTTTATTCAATATACCTTATAAGTCAGTTAGGGACCCAGTCAAAAACCAGTTCTCTCAATATACACAAATATGGCATGTCATATGAGTATTTGGCAGTAATTATATTCACAAAAATGATTTATTTGTATTTTGTTTAGTTGGCATATTAATCAGCACAGTATTATATGCATCTATTACAATGATTTTATATTGGAAGTCCTCACATAATAATTTTCATCTGGCTTTAGTTCTATAGTCATTCCTGAAATAATTCCATATACTTTCATACCTTTAGACACAACCTTATTAATTAGCCATTGGTCTGCAAAGCTGCATCAAAGTCAATGACTCCTTATTTAATAGAAGAAAAAAGCAGGTAAAATATATTTTATTTTTAAGATCATTTCTTTCCACTTTTATATCCAAAGTTATTATGGTGATTATTAAATTGATTGTGAAAATATTACAGTAATCCATGTATCCAATGTAAATCAAAGAAAATAGTGACTCTGGATGAGGATATACTGTTGTTATTACATCTTCACTTCCCTCTTTTAATCACATAGTTACACGCTGCTGGTAACTTTTTCTTGTTTCTATGAAGAATTGTAATTTACATGAACGAGAAAGTGTTGTAGTCTCTACCAAATAGTACTTCTCTTTATCCAATTGTCAGTTTTCATAAACTTTATTTGAAAAGTTGTGGGAGTCAGTCATTCAGAATGACGTTATCTGTGAACACCTCCTGGAAAGTAAAACACAGCAAATTCTGCCACAATAGGTTTCACATTGCATTTTGGTCCAATGCTCATTAGTGGTGAATGAAAGAACAAAGTACAGTCTATCGTCAGATCAAAAATATTGAAATGGAGTGGAATATGGAGTGGGATTACTATATATTTACATTAATTTAATCTATTTGCAGTTTTCTCATGGATAATCTTATATCTTACTATAAGGTCATATTCCTATTTTAATTTTTTTTCTTATGGGTGGTTTTTGTTGTACATATATGCTGATGAATATTTTGGGGTAGGGGACATGTGTTCAATGTGTCATAGGTAAGCAAAACTCATAAGAAAATTTTCTTCATTTGGTAAAGAGCTACTGTTCTACTTCATATTGCTCCTAGGTGTCATTTATTTTTTAATTATGTTATTTAGTGCATTAATTTTACTTTATGAATTAATTTTTTAAATATCTCATAGTCAATGCTAAGTCCACATATTTTTATTGAATCCTCACTTGAAAAATTACAATTATGGAGAGAAGAGAAGCAAATTTTGGTTGTATGAATTTGGAGTGAATGAGGTTGAAAGGTCTTGGAATTTAGGTTGTATAACAAAATAAAAAAAATAGTTACTTCCTAATGATGAAATTAAATGACACCACCTTGTCTTCTTTTGCTGTAATAAATAGTTAATTACTCTACTCGACCATGTGAATGAAGAGATATAAACATTATTCCCATTACTTTGGATCTTGTTGTAGGTTATATTGTTGTAATTAAGGAAACATTCTTCTAAAAGTCAATTGTGTTCTCTAAATAACTTCATTATAATGTCAAATGAAATATTGTAGTGCACATTTACTGTAGAGTCTACATATACACCTTAGTCATTGCACTGACTGTGAAAGCACATCTTCAAAACTTAGTTTAATGGCTGCACATTTTGAAATGGCACATATTTCATAGCTTTTCATCATTTATTTATCCATGGTGCATTTATCAGTCACTTTAATGCACATATTTATGGTATTTACTCTGCCCTGGTTCTAGATGCTACACTTATCCACTGTTAGAGTCATTGACTTAACCCACTAGTTTCACATTTCATTCCAGTAATATACCTTGGAAAAATAGTAGAACTGGAGTTAAGTTTAATTAATTCAAGTTTCTGTGGGTGCCATTGCATTTCATGTCGATCAAATTCTTTTCAGTTGGTTAGTGTTATTTGGGTTGAACAAATTAAAAGATATGAATAAAACGTGTAAAATGCCACTTGTCTTCACTGTGAAATTCTCTTCTAAAACTTCTTGCTGTTTTACAACTCTTTAAATGTGCACATGTGTGTAAATGAGAGGTGACTAAAACATGTTACTAATGTCATTATACATTTACTGTACAATGTGAAAGATAGATTAATTTTCTACAATATTTGGAAAGATGAGAAATAGTTATTTATTTTATTTGACATGTTATTCATTGTAACTTTGCTCCACTACTAATTGATAGGGAGGTTTAGCTTGTGCATATTTTTTTTATGATGATACTGCCTGTGATTTTACATGCTTTCTGTGATGAATGGTGAAATTAAAATTATATCCATTTTGGTATCTATTTATTCCATACATGGCTCAATCAGCAGGAAACATTATTTTTTTCGAATATCTATTTGTAAATCAGGGAATGTCCACATTTTGTACAACTGTTGGTATTACTGCAGTGTCCCTTTTAAATGAATAAACTTGGAAAAGTTCCATGCCTTTTTATTCTAGCCTTCTTGGGAGGACACATGACATACTCCCATTTACATTTTGCCAGGGCTTAAATATGGTTTATTCATAGGGAAATGGAGAAATTTAATGGTTGATTGTAATACATTTTGATTTTCTAACACATGCATTTAATGGAAAAATGAAATACCTCACAGTATTTTCTATCAATTAAAGCCATTTTCTAATTTAAAAAATGTTAAGGCACAATTGTATATGCCGTAGGAAACTCAGAATGTGTATAATAACACCTGTTTCTTTTGCGGCTAAGACTGAAATATCTAGTAGGAGTTTGAATCTCTTAAACCATATTTATAGCTCCGGCTAACCCTCTTTTAAAATACTGCACAGCATCTGCTACAAAACAACAGCATGGATGGAAACCATTAAGCTTGTACAGCATTACTTTAAAATATATGTGTCGTGATCACCTTCCATAACTTACAATTTAAAAACTGATTCCTCTCATTTTTCTACTCTTTTTGTTATTGTAAATTTTAAAATAATACCTTTTTTGTACTTAAGTATAACACTGTTAGAAGATTTTTAACTATTTTCTAAGATTCTGGTTTCTATTAATTTATTGTAAAAAACTGTGAGCACTCATACATTTGAGAAATGTCAAGTCTGTACTAGATAGACTTGTAGGTTAAAATTGAAAACATAAAGCATTAAACTTCTAAAATTCACTGAGGAGGCCATCACGTGGTGGGATTCCATAATGAAGCAAATAGAGGTTGTACCTTTTATGTATTTCCACAGAAAAAATGAATCACAATCAGTTTCGAGGATAATTGTCATCATCCAGTGATGGTATGACTTTTACCAGATGACGATTATCATCAAAACCAGTTGTATATTTTTTTCTGTAGAAATATATACAACCTGTATTTGTTTCATTAAACTTCTTTTGGAATAGGTAAAGATTATATTGACTACTTTTAAAAAAATAGAATAGGTATGTATATTATATTCACTAAAATATTTTAAGTAAGTAGTATCAAATTTATCACCTCAATAAGAAGACATGTATTGTTGGCATTGTTTGCTCTCCTAATTTTATTGTTAATCCTGTATCTTGAATATTAAATTATTTATAATGACTTCATTCAAATGTTGGAACTATGGATTAACCGGTGCAATTTATGTATGGAACAGTTATTTTTTAAATTTATTTTTCATATTACTATTCTACTCTTTCTTATTCATTATCAAGAATGTTGCGCATAATATACATTTTATTTTTAGTGTAATCTTTGCCCTTAGACTTTTCAGATTCAACTGCACTTAGGCAATTTTGTCAAATTCGAATTTGCTTAATGGATATCTAGCCTGAAGTTAGCTTTAACCTTGGAATAAATTCAGTGGTGGTATTGCCTGTATTGCAGTACCTTATTAATAGGTTATAAAAAGGATTGTTAAATTATTTCTTTTATGATTCTGTACAATCTCCAAATGTACTGATCATCGAAAGAGGAAAAAGTCATTATTTTATCTGGAATGTTCAAGCCAATATCTTCATTTTAAATTTTTAACATATAGGAACTGTAACAGTAATAAGTCTTTTCTCTGGAATGTGAGATAGTAATGGTAACTTATTTATTTTCACAACTGATGAAAAACTTAAGACTGTCAGATTTTAATTTTGTAAAGTGAATGAATCCTAACTGCCATTAGTAATAATCATGTATCCATATCCATTTTCTTATGTTACGTCTCTCTTTTGCTGCTATTATATGGTATGTTCATCATTAAGTTTATTTTTAATAATTTTACATCACACACAACCTGGATGACATTTTCAATCTGGGACCTCTATTCCTTATCTGTTATTCATTAGCTTCTTTAGTTTCATTTTTTAAATATTTTCCATGTAACTATAGCCAAGGAGATCAAAATTATAAATTAATGATTTCTACTTTTAAAAGAAAATTATATGAATATCAACTTGCTAGTCCCTGGCTACTGTAGGATGCTTGAAAAACCAAATCCACCCAAATGTCTTTATGATGCTTTTCCTTTCTACATCATGTTGAGTATGCAATATCTTGTTCTTCCATTTCATTATTGCCTTTTATGAAGTTTTATGTGTTGAAGTTCTTAGATGGTGCAAAAAATACTAATCCCTCACTTTTCTGGAAGCCTTTCAATTTTTAATCTATGGTATGACCTCTGGAACATTGATCTAGTGAAGGGGTGTCAAACTGATGACCCATGGGACACATGCGGCCTTTGAGGTAATTGTTTGTGGCCACCATTTTCTGAAATAAAAATTGCTATGAAGAAAATAGAACTATCCATATTTCTAAATCTTCACTTCAGAATATATAATAAATAATATTTGTAAACATGATGTGGCCCATGTGAATCTTGCCTATTGCACCAAGTTGAGTGTTAATTGAGTTTGACACCCCTGATCTAGTGTTTGGAAGGACAGGACATTACCAAGTGCAGTCTTGATCAATAGAAAAACATCCAATGAAAACCACTAGTGTCATATGCTCAGCACTTAGCTTGATCTATGTTCATACTTGCCTATTAGATTATTATCAAATGTTAGACAAACACCAGAGTGCAAACTTTTATTTGGCATGCTCAATGGACTTCTTATCTTTCTTTAATTTGTAAATGAGATAACACGTTACCATCTATTACATTAGATTAGACTTTTCATTTTATTTATGATTACAGATCTATCTATATATCTCAAACTGACCACTGAATTTGCAGTAACCTCTAAAAACATTCACAAATGAAAATCAATACTTTTTAATACACATCCTTTTGTATCCAGTTTTGGATTTGTGATTAGTTGCAAAAGAATTTGATAATCCTTTGAGGAGCCTTTGTTTAACCTGCACATATATTCATATATAAGCAAGCTATGAGGATGCATGAATTGGCTTATAGCTTTAAAAATATATGAGATAAGTTATACATATAAGGTTAATCAAGTATTTTGAGTGTCACATTGCTTTATCCTCATTTGACTATAAACTCTTTTGGTGGTCTTCTTCAATCGTACTTGGACACTGCACCTGATTTTAAAATTTTCCAGTAAATTTCAAAATTGAGAATGTGTTAAAATGTTTTTTGCGAATAGTCTGAAAAAGTTACTATAGTCAACAGTCAGCCATTTAACCATTTAACAGTAAAAAGTATGGTATGGTATGAAAATTAGTTTCTTTGAATTTCCTCAGGCCTTTTTCCACAAATAGCAATCTATGTGGTATTGCTGACCACTTTTTGAAGACTATTCATAAAAAAATATCTACAGTGGTAGGACACATAATGATATTTGTGGCCAAGAAAATGGAAATGATTCCTATGATGAAATCAATTTTTATTCCTTTGATGCTAATTATTATCTAGCAATGTGAAATACTGATTACTGATGAAATTATTGGGGGTTGGTGCAATATATTATTATTATAGGGTTGGTGCAAACAGTCCTATTTTGTTTAAATATTGGATTTTAAGAGCACCAAAGTAAATATGCAAGAATTCATTGTCAATTTTATTAATAATGTAATTATTAACAATGTAATTAGAATGGTGGTTTTTATAATAATTGTCTGGTAAAATGATGATCCTATGGTTTTATAGTATATATCCTATAGTTTTATATCTTCTACTAGTGATGACATGTTACATATGGAAATGAAGTATGTGAAGAATATGTATTAATGTGCAGTTATTTCCTTTTTTATTTACATTTACCGACCGTGTCACAATTATATTGCTTGACCAAACCAAAAAAATGAGTTATGGAAATGACTTTTTCTCAATATCATTGCAACAGATACTAATTAATAAGAGTGAGACCTGATAAAGAATCACTGGGTATATTGGTGCATCCCGATGCTTCATTTGGTCAAGTGGCATTTCTTTGTATCAAGTCATCAATACCTAATTTCTAAGCAGACTGATGCCACCAACTCTCCAAAAAAAAAAAAACGATGTTCCTCATTCACACACCAATTTACCACCTTCACTGTCATGTTTCCTGCAACACAGGCAGGTAAGACAAGCAGCGTGGGCAGTAGCTGGTGGAGAAGGAAGCGCCTCGCCCTGACCCACTGACTGCAGGCCCTGAGGAAGCGGAGAAAAGGGAGGAAGGGGGAAAGATTCAGCTCTCCGAGTCCCCCCCGCGTACGATGAGGGTGAGGGGGTTGGGATGGGAGGAAAAGTTCAAGGAGTGGAGAGGAGGGAGGGAGGGAGAGAGAGATTTGATTGTTTTGGGAGGGGCGATGTGAGATTGTTGGTTGGTCTGAAGAAGAATGTGCCTTTTTGCTTCTGGAAACCGACCCCCCCTCCCCACCCCCCCTCAATCCCCTAATCCATTTGCTTTAGCCCTTTTGGATTGTCCCTCAGGAATGCTGTGACCCCTCCCCCACACAAATGGCCAGCAGCAGTTTGAGTGCGCTATCCAATTGCTCTTTTCTCAACCTTACTCCCCCCCCTTGCAGCATGATGGTGCACGATATGATTTGATTGGTTGTTTTATTTCAGCTCGAGGTTCATAGCGCCATTGCATTTTGTTTGATTTGTGGAATGCATTTTTTTGTGTGAATGAAACCTGTCAACTTGAGGGCAAAGTGTTCCCTAGGTGTTGCCTTGTTTTTTTTTTTTTTGGGAAAGCTAGAGAATGATCATCCAACATTTTATGTGCTGTCAATAGTATGGTACAATGATTAGTGTTAAAGACCCAGCTCCTTTTTCTGTGATCATGAATAAGCTTTGGAAAATGTTAATCTTCGGAAGGTGTCATGAAAGCGTTATTTGTGTAAAGGCTCAAATTTACCTTATATTCTTAGGTTTTGTCTTATTACTTGACTCTATGTTTGTCTTGAAGATCTGGCAAAAACATAATAAGCTTCAGGTTGGAAATGAAAAAAATATTGTTCCCATTAGAAAAAATGGTATCTCTTTCTTAATGGGGTGTTTGCATTAAAAACAGCCTGTTAGCTACCTAACTATGGTATTAGTATAGCTTAGCTTATATTAAATTAGAAATGCCTTGCTTTTGTGTGCCATGTTATTTATAGTAAGGAAAAAGTTATATTAGTTATTTTAGGTTTTCCATCAGGCATAGAGTTTAATAACAACTCTGTGCTTACATTTGAGTATTTTGATAGGAATTTGCCTGTCTGTTTTAATTAAGGCTTAGTACTTTAATTTGCATTGCATGTAATGTCATGTTGTTTGATTTAATAGATTGTAAGCAGAATTAAACTGTTCTCATTTCCCAGTGCTAATGGGTTAATTAGTATGAGCATGAAGTAGACTAAATAGATGAATACATAGTAGACAAATACTAATTTATGTGCTGAATGAGTGGCTACTTCCTTAAACGTTTAATTGTTATTGACATGTACATCCTAAGTCATATGGAAACTTATAGTTATCCTCTACTTTAGGAATTGTTTATTTGCTTCTAGTGGGATTTTAATCTGTGGGTTCTTTAAGTTTATTCCATTTGACTTATTTATGCCCATGCTGCGGACTATTCTTTTTTAATATAAAGTACCTTAACATGTGGTTCTTTTTGAATCTACATGTATGTTATATATATTTATATAGTAACATTTGATTTTTTAAGTCAATTCATTAATTAGTCAGTCAAATGAAGTTTTATATCACTTGATTTTAATACAGTGGAAGTTGGATAATTTGGATTCGTCTTTAATTTAAATACATTTTTGGCCCCTAGCATTTTGTAAACAATATTTAAAAAGTTGTGGTTAATTTGATTTTATTTTGGTTAATTTAAACTTACATATTTTAACAAAAATGAACTTTTTATAAATTACACCATTTTTATTGGTAGCGCCACACTAGTTTCAATGTTCAAATGCCGTTATCAAGTGTGCTTTGTGTTCAAAACACAGCCTGTATACACAAAATTAGTAGGGGTGGTTTTTTTTTAGGTGAAAAGGTTACAAAATAGCCATTATGGGGAGGTTGGCAGGAGTTGCTTTTACAAGGAGAGCAGGAAGATAGAGTAGGTAACAATTCACCCTAGGCAATCCAATCATGTCCATTAACTCGGGTTATTTTTTGAAAATCTTAAGGATGTCATTCCATTTTTCAGTCAGTCAGCAAATCACTTAGATTCATGTATTTGAGTGAGTGAATTAAATCAATGAAGCAAGCTGTGATCTCTGACTTTTTCCACAAACAGTAATTGTGATTTCCTATGAGATATACGGTAATACTACTACTGTGTACCAGTACTAGTAATGTACTTGTAATGTCTTAGGGTGTGAACTAGTAATGTCTTAGGAAGAAAGTCTTTTGTTAAGGCATAAAATTAGAGTAATTTTTGTAACCTTTTTTGTTTAATTAGAATTTTTGGATGATTCGAATTATTTTTAATGGTCCCTTGAGGTTCGAATAATCCAAGTTCCACTGTATTGTCAGTCTATTTCTTGGAATTGCATTTTTATCATTGAGGAGTTTATGACACAGGTTCCTGAACTGATGTTTCTTCTTTTAGGCTTCTACGAAGACAAGGATCATCTGCTTGCCACATCACTACAGCAACACCAACGTAGTACAGTGCCAAGGAGTGCGAACCCAGTCCATTCGGTGCTCCCAGAATCCAGCAGCATCCACCGTAGACCACCCCTACCCAGACTCCCTTAACGTTTCCTCAGCTCACCCTGAATATTTCGATAGCATGGAGAATAGAGCTTGGGCCCACAGGAAGTCCAATATCCATGAGTATCTCTCCAACAGCACTTTGGAAATCTCTGAGAATTTTGACTCTGGTCATCATCTTGGAGGAGAAGGAATCTATTCCCCGATGGCAGACTCTCTCGATGATCTTCAGAACTCAGCTTTGGACACGGACCAAAGCAAAGAGGCCAGCAATGGAGGGCATGACATGTGGGAACTGTTTGGCCAACCAGCATGCAATTCGAAAAACCCCACACTGAGGTGATCCTAGCTAATCAAAGATGAACTGAATAATGTAGTTGAATCAAGAGTCAGCTATGCTCGGAGTATGATGACGTTCAGAAGATGCAGAGTAGCATCTTTATTATGAAGGTCTGAACTGAAAGTCAAAACCTGCACTTCCTTCATCATAATTCTCACAATAAAATGGGAAAAAACATTGAAATTAAATGGTGGATATAAACAGATATGCCATGCATATGTAAGGTTTAATATATTTAGAACTCAACTAGGAGATGGTCAGTGTTTTGACTTATATAAATGGGAAAGTATTCAAGAGAATCGGTAAAACTTCTTTCACATCCCTTTAAGGAAAGATTTCCATGAGCATGCTAATTCAGAGAAAGTTGAGAGAAATCAATTTTTCCAAAAAAATTGTCTTTCAGTTTATTTATTAAAAATGCTATATACTTCTTTTACAGCATTTTTGTGCAATGTTATGACATTATTTTTGTATCCTTTTTCCATTTTATTTCAAGAGCAACTTAGTTGGCAACTTAAGTTAACCATTGTTAAAATAAAAAAATCATAATGGTATTTAATGCTTCACATGAGCATTGCTTTGTACCTTATTTATTTTCTTTGCTCTGCTAAACATTTTCAATTTTTATGTTCTGCTCAAATGCAATGGACTCTATAGATTCCTGCAATGCTTGGAGTAGCCATACTGGCTTATTTAAAGTAAACAAAAAAAAACATCAGTGCAACTACATCAAGAGATAATCTACCGTGCATTAGATGCTTGTGGTCAATGCAGCCTCTTGTTTTTTCTACAATGTTTTTAGAGGCAATAGTAACTCCAGTAAGTGACAAGTCAAAAGTTAATGACTGTGTTAATAGTGCCTAAATACATTGAATGATCTACTCTGTGATATAAATTTTTGGTAATGGTATTGTTGCATGTATGTTAATTAATCCATTAAAGTATGCAAAATATGTTCCTCAAGACATTTTCATAGACATTAAGACATGTAATCAAGTTATATGATGCATAAATCCTTGCACATTTTCCTCTTGTTGTTTATTTCACACTTTATTTTGTCATACTTTAGGAAGTGTTGAAGAATTTTCTTGATGTGAGTTACCTGTAATTTAACTCAATACGGATAGGAAACTTATGTCTGACAGATTATTCAAGTTGAAGAATAGTTTTGAAGCACTTCCTGTGCTGGTATGGTTAAATATTTCATTTTCAAATATGAATTACCAAAAACCATGAGATACCAATGTCAGTAAGTACTCATTTTCAAAGTTTATTGTTATATATTTCCCATTTTATTAATGGAAATTGGTATGTACTAGACTGTTGGGGATTATTTTTTCCCACTGAATTTTGGGAAGTCATTGGAATCTGAGACCCTTCCAAGAAGTATTTCTCTTTGTCTTGATTTTTTATTTTTCCGTATTTGTATCTAAACATGTAATGTTTGGATTGTCCAGGAAAGAACCCTCTTTGGGATCCTATGAAGTCCCATGAATAACCTTACCCTCTCTCCTCTTTAAAAAAAATCTTATGGAAGAAGGAACATTTGGTAAGTTAAATGTTGGTATATCATTTACTAAGTTTGCCATACCATACATGGCCATGCAACTGCAGTTGTAAGCATCTGCTATAAGAAATGTTCAAGGCTAACTAAATGGCAATAGCGTCCTAATAGAATCCAACATGGAAGGCAGCCAGAAAATGTGTCCACCAATAATAGTAATTTCAGTAATTTTCTTTCTCTCTTCAACAGCAACTGGATGAGTTTTTGTGTTTTACATTGAAGAGAAATTCATTGTCAAGTTATGAAAAAGGAAAGGACATTAGCAATTCCTGTTAAGTATTTGTTTATCCAATCTAAACTATAAACCTTAATTGTCGTGTATCATAATGTAAAACCATTAACCACATATTGGATTAACCTGGTAGTTATCTTACTCACTAACTAATCCTAGACTTGAATGTTTGAATCCTGCTCAGGAAATGAGTGTTGTGTGAGTCCAAAACTAATTTTCATGAATGGTTGGTATCATCAAGTAATATGGCCATAAAAATTCTCCCAACAGCTAATTAAGTTTCCCAATATTAACGTGGTTAAAAGCTTCGTAAGAAGAATTATAAAATGATGAACACAAAAGCTTACAGAAGTGCATGAATTTCCTTGAAAGTTGAATGAAAATTTTAGTCTTGGTCAACACTTTGGACAAGCTGAATCACTTGGGTAAGGTTTCTATATTGTTAATATTTTGAGGATAACCTTATTTTAAATGGAAAATTATTATAATTATAAATAATTATAAAAGGAAACTATCCAATGTTCTGGTTTGGGTCTGTCATATCACTAATTTCCAGGAAAGTAGAAATGTTAGAATGTTAATCAAGAGTGTTTTCTGGTATCATTGGCTAATTTGGTTACATCTAAATGTCCTAGTGGTGATACACTGGCCATGCTAAAATCTGAAAAGCTATGGTCTTGTATTTGGAAATTATTTTACCTTCAATGCCAAACCCTGATCATTTAAGGCAAGTGGTTCCTTAATTGTCATTTTGTCTATAGATTTCAAAGAAATGAGAGGGTTCATAGCACACATAACCCATATGATTAGATATCTATATAACATGTATTTTACAAGAGGTTCTGTTTAAGTGGCCATCCAATTGTCGAAAATATATATTTGTTGATTTAAACAAATGGTATTCATCCATGTCATGGAATTAGTCTCTTAAACAAGTGACAACATCTTAAGTGGATGAAAAACTGATCATCATAAAAGTTTAATTAAACACGTAAAGAGAAGAACTCCAATGACCATTTGCTGCCATTATCATGGTATAGGGGCCCAATAGATGTAGCATTTGAGTACAGAATAAGGGCCCTGGGTTTAAATCTCGAGTACTGTTGCAAGTAAACCACAGCTATGTGATATATAGGGTATCAGGTCTACCTGAGAATTTATGGATGGCACTCTGGAAGAAACATCCCCTTGGATTGAATGTAAATTTCTTACACACTTGAGCTAGAATTGAGGAGGTTAGTTCTATCCTCATATGTTAGTGGTAGGTAACTTTAACTTTTGAAAAATCTAAATATGTATTTTTTAATTGAGTTAATCACTAAACATCTAGTTAATTATAATTTGTGAATATGCATGTATTTGCTAGATGGTTAAATGGTATGATGTGTGTGTGTTGAAATTCCTTTAGGGATCTTGTAAACCTTATAGGGAGAAGAAGAAAGAGATACTTTTTAGGAACTGGCCATTCTTTTGAATCATACAAATATTTATTCTTATTACAACATAGAGAATCATAATCGCATATCCTTTTATGTCATAATATACCTAATGCTTACCATTTTGTTTTAGTATAATGTAATTGCCCTTATATTACCAAAAATTGTAAGGCCAGGTTAGCTCTAATTAGAGCTACAGTCAAATCTCGTTACTATGCCACCTGTCGGGACCGAGCAAGAGTGGCATAGTAAGGAGGGTTTGTAAAAACAGCTTTATTTTCTCAAGTTACTTATCAGCCCAAAGCTCTCAAGAATCGTCGGCTGGCGCATCTTTTAGCGGATCACATGTACATCTCCTTGTCTAGCCGATACCACGCTTGTGCGAGTGGCTGCATGTCTGTGTGTGCTCGTGCTTTTGTGTGTCTATTTTTTGAGCTAGGGATGCAGGCTTGCCGCTGGGCGTGTTGTGATTGGTTTGTTGTAGTTGGCGTCACGGAGAAGAATTGCCTGTTTGACCTTGACACAGTTTGTCTATGCGCGACCGTGTTGAGTTACAATGTTGTGCGCAGCTGGACTGTAGTATGTCTCTTCGCTTTTGGGACCTGAGTGTGATAATCAAGCATTGTGCAGAAATACAGACTTTTCACGATTCTTGCCTTTTAACAGTCACATAATAGGGGCATATTAGCGAGAGTAGGGGGTGGCATAGTAAATTTATTTTGTATTGAATTTTGTCAGGACCGAGCAAAAGTGGTATAATAGCGAGGTGGCATAGCAACGAGATTTGACTAGTTTGTTACCTGAATAACTAAAATTACCAATACCTCATAGATGGATGGTTTTGGATTATTATTTAAGGTAGTGGCAGTATCACTAAAGAGTTTCAAGAAATAACTTTCAAGTTTTTCTGGAACTTAATTTCAAGTTGTTGCTCCAGCACCCTTTAATAAGGGTTCACTACAATTTTAAAAATTGCATTGATAACATGATAATCATTTGTTTCAATCTATCTGACATTTATGACCTTAACTTCTGTGAATTATTGTATCAATTTATCCATCCCTAAATCCCTAGTGGTATGATGATCATCGGATGTTCTTAACAAATAATCTGACATAATTTCTCCTATCACTGACCATATAAAATAATGCATAAATAAGGGAGGAGGTTATGGTAGCTCAGTAGGTAGAGCACTTCCCTACTGAATATTAATCCCAGGTTCCTGTGATGCCTTTGAAAACCTCTGACTAAACACAAGAATAGTGACTCTGAGGGAATCAGATGTTCCTGGAAAACCAAAGGCAGCACAGGGAAATTAACTGGCCCCTCTACCCTGATATGTGTATTTTTGCATGCCATTGGTCTTATTCCCAATGGAATATTATCTTTACATGATTTAAGGGCTTTCACTTTCCTCTGAGCTTTGAGCAAAACTGGCTGGAGCTATGATTATTGCTCCTAGAGGGTCACCCATACCAGATAGATCAAAGGGTTGGTGCCAGATGAAAGGTAAACCAACAGCAACTCCTCCTCAATGAGACTGCTATTAATGCCTCTTGATTCTCAGAGGGGTGGCCATGAAGTGATGGTATCATGTTAAATTCTACTGAGAAAGGAAGTAGAAAGCCCCCAAAATGATGTATTTCCAAGAGTGATGATGAGCCAAATAATTGAACTGAATCTTGGCAACTATGGTGCTCAGACCACTAGGGTAGTTACTAGTTACTGTTCCCGGGAAAAGTGAGAGGCAAAGCTTCTATGATCATCATCTTACTAAAAGATTGACACCACAGCTATAAAGAAGACAATGAAGAGGACTGCAATTATTGGAATATAGTGGTCATATATCATCAAACTCGGGATGAAGAAAGGAAAAATAGATGTAATAGGACTGAGTGAGGTAAGGTGGAGAGATACTAAAGTTTATTGGAGGGTTATCTCCCAATTAATATTTATTAATGTATCGGGCAATGAGTACTGCAATAGCTATGATTTCTTTAATTCAATTCTTAAATATTTTTAAAAACTTTGTATTTAATGATGAATATCAGGTTTAAACTATAAGGTTTGATTTTAAAATAGTTTTAAGTAAACTGTGTTTTTTATTATTTCTACTATATGGAACTTGAATCTAGGCATAAAATACAATACTGTTAGTTATTATTTAGTTTTATTTCTTTTTACCAATCTTCTTGTTTAATTATGTGAATTGGCTTTAAATCCAACATAGAAAACTGTGGAAGGGTTGAATACCCATAATTAAATATATTGTTATGATGATGCTTTAGGGTAATTTACAGGAGGGGAGTCAGCATGGCATAACCATATTTCTGAACCAGAAATTAGGGAGTCGGGTAGTTAACATTGGGCAGATAAGTGATAAAATAATAATGGTGAAAGTAAAATCTAATTCAACCAACAGAGTTCTAATACAGGTAGACTAGGTGTATTTTATAGGATCACCTTTAAAAAGTTATTGACTACATACCATGGGGAAAGAATATTGTAGTAGGATATTGTGGGTAGGTATGTTTTCATGAATGAAGGAAGAGAAGGAAAGGAATTGCGTGAATATGGTTCAGGGATAAGAAATTATCATGGGGAGAAATTAGTGAAGTTTTATAGAAGGAGGAGTTTAGTTTTAAAGAACATGCAGTTCATACACCACAAGAGATGCAGAGAGATACCAGCCAGACTACATCATGGTTAGGCATTGATTTAGGAAGTGTTATAAACTGTAAAACCATTCTTTGAGAGGACATGGGCTCTTTACCGCAATTTGGGCCATGATGGAGTGGCTTGTAAAATTCAAGAGGATTAAAAAGTATGAAGATTAGAGAAATGGAATCTAGAAGCTTTGGTGGGAACTAAGAGGGAAGAATATCAGGAATCAGTAGATAGTCTTCTAAATGAGGGTTAACCAAAATAAGACAGTGGAGTGGACAGGAATTTCGTAAAGACAAAATAATGACAAGAGCTGGTTAAGAAGAATTCAAAGTATAGGGAATGGGAAAATAGTTTGTCTTTTGCGACGGCAGTGTGCGGGAGAAATGTAACCATGGCACTTCCCTTCTACTTCCGACAAAGGTTTATTAGGTGGCGAACCCGGGATGACCCTTACTGACCACGTAGTACAGTTGCCTTCAAGGGGGTAGTGGAGATACGATTGACTATATTAAAAATATCTCGCGCAAGAATATATCACAAAATAAATTCCATATTTACTTTCCTTGACAATTTCTGATTAATTTGATACCAAACATTGCATTAATGCTTTCATTTATAACCAGCATTCTACTGAAGCTCTGGGACAACTAAGGGAAATGACGAGGTGGTGGGTCAGAAAACAATTTCCCAAATCTTGATGGACGGCATGCATTCTTCAAACTCGTCCTAGGGTCATGAACCATCATAAACGGCACTTCAAAGCAGCACCCTATTCCAGAACAACATGAAATTGAGACCGTTCCAACCTCTTTGGAAAGGACGGGCCATAAAATTCAGAGGGGGAGGGTACGAAGGTGGCGGCCGTACATACATGAATTTATTCTTTGCAGTCGTACACCAAATTGTCGATCAACATATCTCATGGCCTAGGGGTTAAAATCATGTCGGAAAATAGAACAGGATAAAGATTCCTATTGAAAGAGGTAATTGTTGTAAGACACTAATAGAACAGTAACAAATTCACTAGATATATGAGTGCTCTGACGATCTACAGTAAAGAGAGTAGACACACTTGGATTTTTGAAAATGTGAAGTGGATAAGGATAGCTTTGGCCTAGAGATATCAGATAGTGAGAGAGAAAGGATTGTATAGGACACTGTCATAATTACTAAAGGGTTTAGGAAAATAAGGAAGGAAGACTTTTTGTGTGCTAATTTGAGGATGTTACAATGAAAAATATGTGGATAGGAAATTGCATTAGGTCGATGTCAATTCCATTACCCAGGAAAAAAATAATAATATGAGAGGATTAGGAAAATTAGTTTGATCCTGCATACAGTGAAGTTTGTCCTAAGAGTCATTTGTAAAAGATTATATAAAAGAGTGGATTTGGACTTAAACAGCATTGTGCATATGTACAGTTTATATGAGCCATTCCTAGGTCTTTTGGATCTTTGCAGCAGGTATATTTTATAAAGAGCCTCTCGTAAATGGTTACTTCATGAGTTGCTTTAAAGAATTAATTTGATGTTCTCTGAATTAATCTGTGTCTATAATTCATACTTTAATTTCATGAGCATAATCTTGCCTCTTTTCATTATAAATTAACTCTTCAGTATTGTATATAGTTCCAAATGAATAAGCATGTAGCCATTAATGAAATTCCAGTCAGGATGTAGAATGCCTTGCATCATTTTCATGTGAAATTTTCTCTTTAGTTCATGTAGTACTAGTTTCAAATTTTCATGAACTACCATTACCTCTAACCTATTGTTATTTAGTCAGGTTTCCTGCCAATTTCAAAAGCTCTTCCTTGATGATCCATCTTGAAATGGAATATTCTGAATAATACAAGCTAGTAGGTACCAACTCCATTGACCATTTGATAATCCTATGGTCAACTTTTATGCTGGTACCAAGTGCATTTAGGTGTAAAGTATTAATTTTTTAAATCTTAAACAGGGCTGTTTAATTAAGCATTTTATTGAGAATAGGAGACAGTTTAATTTTATAAGAAGAGATCATAGTTTGTTAAATGGGCTTTACATAGTTATGTTCCAATCTTTCTAAAGAAATCATTACTTGTTTATTTAAATTCTTAGGCCAAGAAAAATCCTCCTTTGCCTTGCTTGTTACATAGTTTCATTTAAAATAAATTATAGATATGGATTGATGTTCATGATTATAAATTATTTTTGAATTTAAAATTATCATTCTAACTTAATTTTGTGATCGCTATTGGATTTAGAATTTTTTGGCTCAAATAAGTCCCCTCCTGCTGGCTCGTTCTCTATGCTTGTCACAAACCATTGGAAGTTTTTTATTACCGATGGTACGATTATTATTGGCTGTGGTGTAAACATCTTGGCACATGTCTCTCTTGGCACTTGTCTCTATTTCTTGGCACAAATCTCTTGATACTCTGTAATAAATTTGGATAAAAATGTTAGAATTCTAATTTACTTCCATAGGTGTCAATATAATATTTAGGGTTAATATTTTTCAGTAGAGTCTGTAGTTGGGAACAACTACCAAAGATATATAACCATTCTTAAAGGTTTGAAGTTACTAGGAAATAAAAAATATTGGTATTATCAATATTGTCAACTTGGTGCTGAAAGATTTTTAGATTCTATTAAACTAATTTCTTCTTATACATGTCAATGAAAATATTTATGTAAATTCCAATTGAAGCTGCCTATATAAAGATTTTAAAAGAGACAATATATCAGGAAATTTACTCATTAAGATCTTTATTTTATATTTGATAGGTTTATTTTATTATATTTGCTTTTTCATCTTTATGGTTGTTGAATGTGACAATAGTAATCTCATTTATTACTTACTCTGCTTTATACTCAAATCCTGATGTCCATGAGTTTAAGTTTTGACAAATATCCTCAGATGAGTTGTAATTTTGATTTGATAGTGGGTTAGGTCCTGAGTATTGGCTTTCTAAATTTTGCCTGCTCCCTGAATCAGAATAACCTGAGCACCTTTGATCTTCAAGTAAAGAATCGTTACTTTCTACAAAAGGATTATTTGCACACTCATACAGTGCGCTTTGCCTTTTTGAATTTGATGTCTCTTGGCCAAATGTCAAACTTTGCAACCTTGGCTGGCTTTTCATCCCTCCAAAGTATTCGGCCATGCAGTCAATACTGCTGTCAGGAACTCCCATTCTTTTGAAATTTTTTGCTGAATTTCCCACTGATTCTAATCCTGAGTTATTCGCGTCAGCTTCAGGACAAGTGAATGATTGATTGTCCCACAATCCATTTCCTGACATATTTTCTCTGTTGAAAACTTCACTCTGGGACCTGTTCTGTGTTGCTTTGGTGAACCATCTTCTATCTCCAGTTAGCCCTTGTCCTGCCTCTTCTGTTTCACAAGGGGCATCTTCAATTTCAACTAATGTAGTTGTCTCTTGACAAATACCAAGTCCTTGAGCCATTGTATGAGTAAACCCAAATGCAGATTCTGCGGCAGGTGGCCCGTCTGTAACCTCTTGGGGAGCAGTCAAGGCTGGATACTTGCTGAAGTATTCCATCAATGGTATCGTCACATCTACAATCTTATCCACTATCTGTTCCAGTCGTGATATCTCTTGTTTCAAAGGTGTCATGGAATCTTTTTTTAGCAGACTTCCACCTTTAGACATCCTGTGTTCGGATGAACCATCACCACATGAGGGAAATCTATTGGTGGCCACATTCATGTTAAAGCTCCTTTGGTTGGAAAACATAGGACTCCCTCTTGTGTCTAGTGCTTGGTTACATGTTGTCCTCAACCCATCTTCGGGTTGATTGAACCTATCTAAATTCCTTCTAGTAGATGAGTTAGGAGGGTGATCCATGAAATTTAAAGCTGCGGGTAGCTGACAATTCATCTGTAGATTCTGTTGGTTTATGTTTCCCACACATGAAAAAGACATTCCTTCGTTTGGCCCACCTTCCTGTTGAAACTGCTGGTCAGTGGGTTGAGAAATGAAAGGATTATTGTTGGCATAAGAAAAATTCTGTGTTGGGCCATTTGAATTGGTGTAACCAGCAGATGATGAAATTCCACAATCGCCATCTAATGGCTCATAAGGCTGAAATGGATTGTTGTTGTTTATATAATTCATATTGCCTGCTGCGCATGTTGGTGTTGGATTCACAGGAGCTAAAGGCTGTTCACCATAGCAATTTTGCTGTAATTGACCTTGATAGAAAGGGTCATTGCTAATGACGTATGTTGCATTATTGATCTCTCCTGTTGTGCTTGCATAACCTGAATCGGGTGGTTCTCCACAGGGTACCATCCCAGGGTAACCGAGTTGAGAATTTGGGGGAGGTTCGATTGCATTTGGTAAGCTCTGAAACTGACTGGCCGGTGCTGGCTCAGAAAACCGTGAATTCCTCATCTGAGGTGGGGACTGTAGGCAGTTTGGATAATATGGGCAAGGGAATGGGTTCATGAAGTCATCCTGTGGCCTAGGACATGGCCCAATTTGGACCTGACTAAAGGTTTCGAATACTGAATAGAATTGTTCATCATCTTCACAGAATTGACTGTGCTGAAGGATGTTGATTCCACAGGTACAGCTGGACCCAGTCGGCATTTCCTTTTCCCCTTGTGGGGGTTTGTCGGGTGTCAAATCATCTGTCTGTATTCCAACAGCCTTGAGACAAGGCTTTCTTTTGTTCACTGGAGGATGATTGTCACAGCATGCTGTGGCTACATCAGTGTCCTCAGGTTCACATTCCACGGAGGGTGGAAGACGTTTTTCAAGAATTTCTGGGCAGCACATTTCAAATAGTTGGTGATCTTCATCAGAAGACAAGGACCCACATTCCCTTGAGTGTGTGCGCTGTCTGGTAGGATGTTCCCTACTGTATGATCTGTAATTTCTACTGTCTCCAGTGGAAGATGGGGTCCTAGACTCCTTGGATGATGGTCTCTGTCTTGCAAGATATTCTGTACAGCATGGTCTGAGTTTTTTGTCTTCACCAGCAGAAACAGGACGTGAAGATTTTCTTGAAGGCGAACGCTGTCTTCTAAGAATTTCTTGTCCAGTTGGTTTGAAAGTTTTGCAATCATCAGTGGAAGCTGGGGCCTCAGATTCCCTGAAGAATATTTAATTGACTGATTAATGAGTATTATAATGCTAATTTTATATTTTCAATTCAATTCTCATAACAATTACTGAAAGCTCATTAAAATGAACTATTCTCTCCTTGGTGACCAACTGTTTTTTGTACATATTCAGCTAATATAAAAAGATTTTTAAACCACTAAGAGTATATATTTACTCCTATTTAATGAGTTTATTATATTTTTAATACTGAATTATCCTTATACCAATGATCATTATAGAGAAATGAGTTTTAACATTAAGGATTGTTAAATCCGTTTGCACTGAATGACCAATATATCAAGCATTCAGAATCATACCCCAATACTAATGACCTTTTTTTTGAACATTTTTGCTTTATTTTGTTGCACACTCACATGCAGGGACTGTATACCAGTTTAGGGTTCTGGTGTGAAAGGGTTAAAAAGTTTTAATAGGGTCATGCTAGCTAATAAATGGCAATAACATATGATATTATTGTAATTGGAGGACTCATGATTGTTTGGAATTATTATAAAGAAGCATATTACATATGCATATGTATTATTCAGTTGCAAGACAGCCTAGCTATTTTTACGCTATTTAAATTTGTTTACAGAGTGATTTTTGTGTTTGAAGAACATTAAGAAACTGCACTGGAGGATTATGGTTCAAATTCAGAAGATGCCTCTACATACTTTCAGATAAACCATGTATGCGCAGTTTTTCTGAACAATTGTTTTAATGAGATAGCAGTCTGTACAGGTAAATGCTCTGGGAACTCTTACTTGAATATTTTAATCTTATCCATGGAATTTTTATTTATTGAATTTGAGTAGTCTTTCAATCATGTATTATATTGTGAACCAACAAATCTCCCGAATTGAAGGACATATCAATGGCCACAAAATTGCTCCAACAAAATACCTCACTGGTTATTTTTGGATTTGAATTTCTAATATTATCAACAATTAAAACGACTACTGAGCACTCATACTTGGAAACAACTTCTCTCTAGGTAGAAAATGATAGAACTGTATTTATCAAACAATGAATAGAAGTTAGACTGGTGAGTCTATTAATAAACAATTGCATTACAATTATATCCATGGTAAAAAATTGATATGTGTGTATGTAATGATAATGAAGGGCTAACTGCTGGTTAAGGTAGGTTTTTTTCAATACCTGATTAGAACTACTTAGCCTGATCCTCACATAAATCCATCTTCAGCTCTACATACTTCCTTCCACATACCATTCTATCTAGAATACCTATTCTCTCCCTTTATGACAGCTTTCCATGCCTTTACCCTATTAGTGTCATTAGGCCAATGTTCATATAGGTCCTTGGGGAATGTATGAAAAAAGTCACCACCCCTATTTATCAATCTTGTTTTTTAAATAATTTTTTCCTAACTTGCATAGGAGAGAAAAAATACAAATAAATTATTCTACTTACTCTCCAAGTGTTTGGAGTGTAAATGAAAAAAATTGACTTCAAAACATTAATATTCATGGTATTAATAATTTTGTTTATAATATGCATCGATAATCATGGTCATTTTGCACCTTTGAATTGGAATAAAAACCCATTTGGACAACACAATAACCATGTTCTGGGCAGGACTAGAACCTGTGACCTTTGGGTTTACAGGCGAACATGCTACCCACCAGGCTAACCTGGGTGGCCATTAATATTCCTTTTTATATATATTTATTTGTCCAAATGCACAAATTCATCTAAAAAACCCTGGCATTTTTTGCATGGTCCAGATAATGGAGGGTGGCAATAAAAGGTTTAATACCTGTCCTATTGATTCCCCTCTCATTGCAAGATTATACTCTCCCCCATCTAATTTGATTGCTCTCTGGACTACTTCCCTGATAACTCACAGGGCACACGACACACATGTGGTTTCAAGTTGCTCCCTTTTCTTTTTCTTAATATTTGTATTTTTGGGCATTTAACACGAATTGGAATTAAATATAATGAAGATTAATAAAAGAATATTTAATATTCTGTGAGTAATAAATATTTGTTTGGCAGCTTAGAATCAAGAAATTTATGTTGATTAAAACCCCTTTGCTGCCGAATTTAAATCAAACATTTTGATACATCACTGAAATGCATCAGATGCTCTGTGCATATTCTGTTGCCTTTTTAGTTTTACTCTTTGTATATGTGTTAATGTCCAACTTCTAACATAGTGATGAAGATTCAGATGTGATGTTGTGGAATACCAAAAGATTCATAGCGAAATGAAATTGCAAATTTCCACTGAATAAAATTTATTTTGTCACTGCACCATCCTCAGATCTG
>WURS02000016.1:3411595-3431766 GCA_011762765.2 Rhinocypha anisoptera | reverse complement strand
TAAGATTTTCTTTTGTAGCCTAAAAACAGAAATGGCTTGGGGGGATGAACCCCAGAAATGTACATTATATACAACATTTGAATAAAAAAGGCCATAATACAGTGAGAGAAGAACATCTTCAGAAACTGTGAAACGGATAGCTCGAATTAGAAAACATACGGAATTGAATTTCTTCAGGAGCATGTCTATATGTGAGTCCCAATAAAGATGGGAATTTAAATGTAGACCGAGAAACTTGGCAGATTCCACCTGAGGCAAGATTTTGCCTTCTAGTGGAATATCTAATACTTGAGTTATTGAGTTTTTAAGAGCAAACTGCATGACTTGTGATTTTTCGACATTAATTTGAAGAAAATTATTTAGGGCCCAGGAATGAATTAACTCTGTAACAAGAATGCTGGTGTTGAGAAGATCTTGAGAAGAAGCTGAGGAAATAACAATGCTGGTGTCATCAGCATATAGGATGGGATGGCTGCTAGGAACATTCTTTAGATTAACAGGAAGATCATTGATATATATCATCATATGCTGAAAATATTTTATGAAATGGAGCCAGATCAAGTTTTATTCAATTTTTTTGCATGACTAAATCTGTTAAGCCATAAAATCTAAGTTTGACTTCTTTTCAATGGCACCCACTGTTCCAGCACACACATGGATAAATACCACTAAAAAGTTTTTGTTTAAATAGAAATGATCTTAAAAGCACTTTATGCTGTCTCCTTTCCAGAGACTTTTGTCTTCAAAATTGTTCCTTAAAGACATTTCTGATAGAATGTAAAAGTTGGCAGAAGATTGGGTAGTGGTAGCTAAAGATAGTGAGAAAATACAAAATAATGTGAGAGGAGCAAACTCAACTTTCAAAAAAGAAGAAAAAAAGATTTTTCACATTCAAGATGAATATATATTGAGGACAAGGTGAATGCAATTCTATATTTGGAGTGTTCTTGTTAAGTAACAGAAACTTGAACGTTTGGGAGAGTGGATATGAAGAGAATAGTATGTACTTTGAATTGTGTACTTGGAGAATTATAGAAGAAATACTTTCAAGTAAACACAAAAGCAAGGATGACAGAACACTAATTTAAATCATCAAAAAGCATCAAAGACACTGGATTGGACACTTCTGAAGGAATGAGAATCTGTTGAGGAATGAGGGGAAAGAGGAAGTAGTGGTGAGAAAGGTAAAAGGACTAAATCTTTTAGATGAGTTATAAGGAAGATAAGGCTAATTAAAACTCATTAAGAGGGCATTTTAAAGAGTACTTCTCTGTTTACATTACACTTTGAATTTTTATCAGTAGTAAGAAGACTGCAAGAGATGGTATGAAGGTCACAATAAAAATATTCAAAATAGCATGCCAAGGAACATAATTTAGGCATAAGTAGATGATAGAAGTAATAGAGGACAACCGAGATAGACATAGGTGGAAATGATGAAGAATGAAAGGAGAATAGGGAAGAGGGGGAATGTGATTAAGAAAATGATGAATGACCAAATGAGGTGAAAGAATTATTACAGGGTCCCTAAAGCCAATGGAATATGCATAAGAAGAAAGAGAGGTATAGAATTAAAATTAATAAAAGTTCAAGGGGCTGGGCAAAAAATCATACATCGTCCATGGATCAAATGTCTTTGCAGCCAACTCACTGAAGAGCATAAAATGAATGGATTAACTTACACTAAGCTCCTATCCAAGTCCTATACCTGGAATGGATGATTGTACTGGGAAAAAAATTGTTGTACTAGCCCGTGCAACTTTAAGGGTCATAGAAACATGTAACACTCCCCATAACCTGCATCAAAATCATAGTACATGAAGAGCGATTCTATGAGTAGCAATATGTTAAAAACTCTTATGATAGTAATGCCTCAGGTATGATAGAGAGAGATGCAGAGCCCTTACGGTTTGTTAACTGGGACTAGATTAAGATTAATTCTCTTCGATATGTAGAATAAAACAATGCCTCAATGGAATTTCCATGCTTTTAAGAAGGTTAAAAATTCTCTTCTTTGAATAATGCTTCTCTTTTCATTTTACACACATTATTTCAGAAAGTTGTTTTTTATTTTAAAAAAGATGGTTCCAAAGAAAAATTTTTTCAGCCTCTCATCTGTACATGGATTTATTGGAAAATAAATATGATTGCTACTCATAATTTATTGAAGAATTTAATGCGTGTGTGCAACTAACTTTTGGCAGCAGTAATATTTTCTGGTGTGATATAGTAGAAGTTATCCATTATGGAAACTAAAATCATTGGGTGAACTCCACAAATTTTTTATTGAGACGACCTAGGTTTCGACACGTTGTGTCATCATCACAAACTTTTGGAAGTAGCATTTTTCATTGATATACTTTTTCTGAAATGCATTATCATACAATTTTATCATTAAATGTACCTAGTTAATAGATAACTTTTAAGGACTGCCTAAGGTGTCTCCAGTTCCTTTTAGAATTATTCCAATGGAGATTTAAGTATTACTTACAGTAGGTTCATTCATATACATTTACTTTACTTATAATAATCAAATTAAATTTTTGAAGCCATTTGAGGCCTTCTCAAAGTTCTCATTCTGTGCATACACAAAGGCCATTAACCCTTTCAAGATGGATGCCAGATTTGTATATGTATTTCCTCAAGGCTACTTTCAATATTCACAGACACTGATGAGTTTAATAAAATGATATGGGAGACAGAAGAAGAGAACTGGCACCAAGTAGCTGCACAAAGCATGGTTGACTCCCTGAGACTTTTAAGAAGCATTCTCACACTTCCCTAAAATGTTGGAGAAAAGGCAAAGGTACCTACCAGACACCCATGTAGAGAAGTCGACATCCTTGAGGTGAGAAATTATATGTTGACTACAATTCGACATTAGTTCTGAAAGGGTTGTCATGAAATATTATGGAATATTTTTGGTATATGCACGAAAAATTTCTAAGGCCAGAAGATATAGTAATTTCCTTGATGATCAGCCTTTTACAGTTTCCAAATAATGAAAGTGGTGAAGTGTAAGTAAAACATTTGAATGAAACACATGTTTTGGGGCACTTAAGTAAGCTTTATTTATCATCAGATATTTCAAACAAACTTCCACCAATGCAACATCATCTCAGTTCCGCCTCAGAATAATTTGTAATTGTCATTCATATCTTTATTGGCTAGAGAGGCCACACAAATTCGCAAGGACAAGAGGCAAACAGCATTGTACAGTAGTAGAATGTCAATTACTCATAGTTACAGTTATAATAATGGCAATCATTTTTTGAACAGCATCAGTAAATTCTGCTATTATGGGAATTCTTTCATAAAACAACATGGCAGGCTAATAATGATATGGGATATAAACAATAGATGGTGTGATATGGAAGTGGGAGCAGTGAGTACTAAGGCATTAATTCTCATTTGCTGCTGCTCCAGAAGCAAGAAAGCCATTGAAGTGTAAATATTACAAGAATAAACATTAATGTACAGAAACATTACACATGGTAAATGTAGATAAAGCACTTTCACTATGGCCTAAAAAAAACACATCACTCATCTGAATCACATAAAAAAATTAACAAAAAGAACAACCATATTTGAATTCTCAATATAAAACTAAATGTTTAAATCAAAACCACAGGAATTAATATATAGATAATAAAATAAATGTGCCATCTATAAAGCAAAGAAGCACTTCAGTTGCTTTCAATTCATAATATAGAATAGCCTTTTGAATCTGCCTTCTTTTAGTGCTAAAGTTTAACATTTACAGGGCTTCACCATAAAGCATGTTCAACTTCAATATGAAATGACTGCTTCATAAGTAATAAGTTGAACATTTAATACCTTGTAATAGCTGTGCTTTTGTTCAGAAGGACAGTATTTCAGTGGGAGTGGTGAAGCTCACTTGCTATACAGAAATCTGTCCTACATCAATGATGGTTAACCTTGGTTTTTCCCAAGATTGAATGCAAATCTGGGACTTATTACATTACAAGTTTAAAAGTTTCTTTGGCTTTCCATTAACAGTGAAATATACACATATTTTTATATAAAGTTAATATGTATATGCCAAAGAGTTTAAAAATATCTCAGTTAAATTTTGTAGAATAAAAAAACAAGTTTGGTAAATATATATTTATGTATATATATGAAATGTTTAAAAGCCATCAGTACACTGATTTAAAGTTTAGATCACCTCATAACACTAGTAAGAAAAATGCTTTTAACCACCAGAGAATCCATACCACTCATTTAAAAAATTAATTTCTCACAGAAAATATCACTCCATATACTAAATGTATATTACTGCTCTTTAGTTTGTTTTGGTTCTATCAATTTCATTTCCACTAGCCTCTTCACATTTTGACAAGTGATGAAGATTCAAAGTTGTTTATGAATATATGCACACAAATGCAGCATAGGACTCAGAGTCCAATTCATGTTGCGTTTGCTGATGCCAAACAAGGAAAATTAAAGAGGAAATTAATAGCATATGTGGCAGGTTTAAACAACCTAACACAAGCTATATTTTGTCTTGTCCATTTGTCTCTGTGCTAGTGAGATAATAAGATGTCCATATACCAGTCTTGCTATACATTTCTGAATCATAACAAGTTTTCAATAGAGGGGCTTGCTAGGCATGACAACAACCTATTGAATAAATGAGACGTACTTGATTTTAAAAAGCAAGTGTCCTAACATGACTTTCATTAAAAGTCAATAGCAGTTATTCAATGTATTTCATTAAACCATCATTTCAATATTTCTGAGCACAATTTCACACTTAAAAATGATTTGAAGCGGCTGTTATTTAGCTTCAAAACATTTAGTATATTGCACAATCAACTCATTTACCCACTGCTTAACAAAATACAGAGGTTTCATCAATACAGAGGGGAATGGCAAGACAAATTTAGGCTGTTAACATTAATAGTTATTTCTTTCAATCATATATAATTTTTCAGACACTGATGAATAGAGAATATGCCTGAAAATAAGGAAATAAAACTCTTCTCTCATTTCCCTACTGCTGCCTCTTTCCATAGCTACCCCCTCTCCACCAAAATACTACTGATTCCTTTGGAATAATTCCCTTTTACTCTGGCTTCTTTTCCTTCTTGCTCTCCTTCCCTTCCTTAGTCTCCTCTCCAGCAGCAAATTGATCAATGATTTGCTGCATGGACTCCCTCAGCTGATTGCTGTCAAGGACTCCTTCAGCACCACTACCATCGGACACTTCAGTTTCAGTTGTAGTGACTGAAACTGGGCGACCGTCTTCACCCATTACAGTTCTGGTGAGAGTACGTGTTGTGACAACCCTATTAAAGAAATTATTATATCATCATCAGACAGGTTCTTGAAAAATATATATATCTCTCTCTCTCTCAACCAATCTGTATTTTTTTTACAACTATGCCAATAATTATAAAATTTGATGGAGTTTCAGAGAGAATGGTTAACACTCGGAGGGAAGACTTTGGGCCTCCGGGGATCCAAGAAAAACATTTTCAAAAATTATTCAATACATTTTTTGTAGTCATTGATATCTGACGTATTCCTAGAAAATTATATTTGGTGTTAAAAATGTACAACATAAGTATACCTTGATTAAAGGTGGCATACTGACTTTATGAATTTAAAATTATGACCACTGGTATTTACAGTACATAATTAATGTCAGTATGATCCACTCTTAGGTGAAGCACACTGATATTGCATGGCTCTCAGTTTTACATCCTTACTTAAGAATTGAAAATGAATAAAGGAAATTCTCTTACCTTGCCTGTGTGGTTGTTTGGCTTGGATCGTACTCAGAGGTAGATTCAGGATCTTGTGTCTGGTAAAATTCAGATCCTAGGGAGGTAAATGTCCATTTAACTCATCAGAAAAGGAAACAATATTCCCAGATTCAGTAAAATATGGAGATGAATCATATGTCATTAAGCTTTAAGTATTAACACGATGAGTAAAACATTTTATCTTACGTTATGATGGAATTAGAAGCCAGCCCTTCAATAATTTCTAATTAAATAATATAAATACATAAGCATATATATTAGATATAAATATATATTATAGGCTGACAAAAATAAAGGATAAGTTGAAAAAATTCAATAACAATTTCCCTAGAGCAGAGCTATAAAACACGATGAAAGTACATGTATATGTGTGTTTGTATATGTATATATGAAACTTATGTCAGCCAAAATAAATGAAACTGTACATGCTGCACCCTGAAATAAAATTTCCCTGAAGCTTTTTTTTCTGAAGGACCTTGATTTGGCACAATTAAATATATACTCTCATTCATCACACACACTCAACTAATCCTTGTTTTACAGTACAGACAGATATGCACAAACAGTATTTTTCAGTCTTTCTTTAGTTTTCACCATTATGTAATGGCAAGTGTTTTTTATTCAAGCACTGCAGCTTTATGCCACAAGTTGTAAATTGTATGTAAGACTGAAGAAGAAAAATGGTCAGTTCAAAAAATCCATTAAACATGCTCTTGAAAAATTTGACAAACGGGAAGAGTCAAATTAAATGTGAGTCACTAGAAATATTAAAATAAATTTAAATAGATTTGAAATAAAAAGAAAGGCATTAGAGAACATTCTCAAGTAAACTAAAACTAGTAATCTGTGTAAGATAATACCAGTTTGGGTAAGAGCATGCAATATACCACTAAAAATAAACTTGAGGTTTCTTAACTGAATACTTTGATAGTAACTTGAAGATTATATGGAACATGATAACATTTAGATGTAAAATATCAAAATGCTAAAGGATTCCTCTCTGAGAACAACATCAAAGTTCACACTTGGAAAGTAGAAAAATCTGCAACTCACAAATATGAAATAAGCACTTGGAAGACTTGTTGGTGCGATTCTTGAAGGCACAAAGAAGTAAATTTTCATCTATCATACCTGAATATCGTGTTTCTAGGGCTTCAAAATAGAAGACATAAATTTCCAATACATAGATCAAGAGGCATGCCAACCAGTAAAGAAATCTGAGATAAACACATAGTAGAACAGAGAAAATTTTCAACTAATAAGAGAGAAAATATTTTAAGGAAAAGTCAAACGTCTAAAGAAACACGTTGAGATGTATGAGAAGAATAGAGCACTGTTCGTAGGGACTGACCCATTCTCTGACTCTGTGCTCGATGTGTTTGAAGGTCAAACCGCCAGTCATGCTCCCTGACATCACACTCCACATTATCGCTATCGTCATCTATGCTAATGTCATGGATGGGACGAGGAGGGCGACGGCGTGGGGCAGCTGCTGTATCACATACGGATAGGCAAAGAAGATGCAGATTGGCATTAGTATCAGAGGGACCATTAAAAAGGAGACTTGGAATGGTACGCAGGCACTTGATAGCATGTAGTCCAAAATGTGGGATTGGGAGGGGGGGAGGGGGGTTGGAAGAGGTTAGGAACAAAAACTGATTCTCAACACATCTGGATCAGATTCCATTCCTTGTTGGTTGGATACCCAGACTGGTTCTGTCAGTCACAGGATACTCCTTGTTCAAAAAAATACAGCAATCAACCTTTCCAACAAAACAGCAAGTTATCAAACTTAAGTGCACAATCTAACTGATCACATAATTGTGACTCCAGAGTATATATATCTTTTGCTTTCAAGTGGTGTTGGCTAGAAAAAATGGTGACACATTCCATCAGCACTTTTAACCAAACAATATGTTTCAGAGAGATGATGGAGACAGGCCTTACATGAAAAAATGTATACAGGAATTCAAGGTGTAATGAGTAATTAGTGGAAGTACTGGCACATTAAGTCTGCAAGGGCACTGCAGGCATTAATGTCAGAATAAATATATAGTTCCATAAAATTATGTCATAATATCAAACTATTCCTTCTTGGAGAGTTAGGTTTAAATTAAGTAGGAAAATTCTTGATGATATCTACCTCCAAACGTCTCAGATGGTCAAATATTTCAACTGAAAATAGTCACAGGTATATTTCATTTCGGCACTATAACATAACATAAACTTTTCGGCATAACAAAAATTTTTTGGGTATAGATTTACTCAGTTTATACAAACTTATGTCAGAATTGATTGTATAGTTCCTTATTTGAGCAAAGGATTACATTGACCCTAAGAAATGTAAAAAAATAAGAATCACGGTAACTATTTGAATTAGCTTAAATTTCTACCAAAGTAAACTCTGACCAAACTTATATTTCCAGGCAAAAGTTTATGTTCACAAAGACCATAAACTATCTAGATATACAAAAAAGAAAACAAAATAAAATTCTCATTTTCCTTGTAGAAAAGATATACTCAATGTGTATAATTAAGTATGCCTACAATTAAGAAATAAATAAATGATTAAAAGGATAATTACATTTAGAATTATTAAGTAAATATGGTAAGGGTTGTAATCCTCTTAAACTAATAAGAAAATCTTCTCTGCCTTGAGTCTCTATATAATTTTAACATTTTATAATATACTGTACATAAGTCTCATAAAAATAATTTCAATGAAAATATTGGTGTGCCTGACATTCAATAGGATTGCATTCAATAGGACAACAAAAATATATACTATAGCTATTAAATGCAATATAGCATGAGAGATGTCACATCCTTCATCCAACTGTTATTTTTCAAGCTTGCCTCTGGAGAAACAATATTGTTAAAATGTATTAAATTTAGAATGTATTTGGCTGTCACATCATGTAATAAAAGCTTGTCTCTACTCTCTAAGCAAATCAGGTGCATTTCCAAATGCATTATTGTTGTAGAAAATAATTTGTACATGCACTAGAAAAAATTAATCTGTCACAACTCAACCAAATCATTTTTAAACTTATTATACTTGAACAAAACATTAAATCTTCAGTGTGTCGGGAATAAGAGTGATTTAGTTACTTTAAAGAAAGGAACCATGAATGAATGGTCGATACTGCAGTCCCTAGAGGAAGTAGTTACACATCCATCCATGTAGAGATGTAGCCATCTCTATGGCTGGTTTCATAGCAGATTCACAGATTCAGCTACACAGATTACTATACACTCTGTGTAGCCATTTGGTACATTTTGTAGTCACTTTCTCTACAGTTATTAAATATTAAAAAGATGGTATGACAAAGATGACTGTATAACCTTCTTAATACATCAGGTGGATGAAGTTAATTAAAAAAAAACGAAATGTGATTTTGCTGTAGGAAAAAATTAAAATTTAATATTGTTTTGTTCAAAATTAATGATTACTCTTAATGTCACACTCTATGTCAATTGGCCTGATGAGTGTACTTGCCAGCTAACTCAAAGGTCATGGGTTCGAGTCCTGCATAACCAGGGCATGGGTGTTGTGTTTGTCCAAATGGGTTTTTTCTATGACTTGAAGAGGTGCAAATGACAATAGCCATCAAAGCACCCCATAAACTGAAATGCTACTACTTCCATGTCATTTGATCAAATTCAAGACTCATTGACATAAATATTGAATACACATCAACACAATACTTTCAGTGTTATCAATAAATATGAAAATCGCAATGCAATATTTAAGTGATCCTTTATGTTAACGATGTCCATCTCTGGCACCCATAGCTGTTCAAGCTAAGCAAGGTGACATTTTTGGTCACAGAAGTTTATAGGAGGCATCAATTTAAGCTAATAAATTTTTGTTTAAAGATAATATTTTAAGGGGTGGTGTCTGGAGTAATGTTACAATTTAGTATCTGAAACATAAAAGTTGTAATTTTTCATTAAATACCCGAGTTTTAATTCAAGAGATGACTTTTATATACTTCTCAATATTCTCATGACCATCTACACAGTATTTATACATAGGTTTTAAACATTAAATTTATTTACTAAAATTTCTAATGTTATTTATATGGATACTGTAGAATAGTCTTCTTAGATGATATGAGCTCGAGAGTTTATGATTATATTTTACTTGCAATTGGCTAGTATATTTCATATGCCCAATATAGTTTGTGTATAAATAGACAAAGGAAATGAGATCTTAAATGAACACCTAAAGGGAATAACAAAATGTGGACTGTATAATTGTTATTTAATTAGTAACACTAAGGAACTTAAAAGTGAATATTCTGAAGATGCATGCATTAGTAGTAGAGTAAAATAACAAAATATAAAACTATGTTTGGAAAAATAAATGTCTAAAGTTTCACCTATGAATTTTAAAGGATCTCCCTAGTTCCATACTGTATTGTATTGGTATAAGTACTATTCAATCAATACATAACACATAATTATGACTTAAGGATGTGTATTTATATGAATTAAAGCAAAACATCATAATTATTATTTCAAGATGGGTAATTTAGTGTAATAATATGCCTTTCAGTTAATTTCAAATAATCCAAAATTACTTAAATGTAAGCTCAGAGGATAATCTGAGTTAGGTCTGTCTTTAAGTGGGATTATAAATTATTTATTATGATGACCGCTATGAAATAAAAAAATATGAGCCGTTGGTGCTGTACCAAATTCAAACATTATTCTAATTCGGTAAGCTGGCCTGTAAAAAAATAAAAATGTCATTTAAGACCTTTTACACATAGTAATTCACTTTCTCATGAAAGTTCACAGTAATTACATTCTGAGACTGTGGATACTACTCTGATACCTACTAATTATAAATTTGAGGAATTGTCACATAATTATTACATCTATTATGTCTTCCTTAATTCCAATATTTTCCACCTAAGCTTGGCTTTGCATAATGCCATTAAAACATTTCAAACATGACTTTTTAAAATGTGAATGCATTTAATCTGGAGTCATTTTTAATCAAGTACACTGATCTTGAGAGTTAGGGGGTAAACTCTATGTATTGAGTGCAATATATAATTTGCACTATATAAATTGAGTGCAAATCTTTAGTGCAGTGTGAAATATTTAAGTGTAAGGAGTGCTGTTAAACTATGAGTGCTATTTTTTCGGCAGTCTTACAAGTCAAGAATGAATTCATCCTCACAAAATCTTCATCGATATGTATTACAAGGACAATTCAACAAAGGTTAATACACATACTTTTCTGTGTAATAAAACATCTCTATATATGTGGCAAAAACAGGCAAAACATATGATGCATTTATTACTAAAAGCCTGTGGAAATAATTTTCATGGAAGCAGCTTAACTGTTAGTTGTACTCTGGATTAAAAATAGAATTACAGTTTACAGTGGTGGATGACAAACATCCAGTAAAATATTATAAATTATTCCCAAGGGGTGTAAATTCACCTTCATGTTTTTGGTGATGGATAGTGTATTAATTCATTTAATACCTACAGATATTGTTAGTAAGCAACATTAAATATTAATATTGGCATCTGAGTGCTGTTCACCAGTGCATTTTGACACATACTGATTTCTATAATTTACTTATACTATCATATATGAGACTTAGGGCACATCCTCAAACTTATATGATAGGTATACAATTGAAGATTAATGAATTATAATTATAAGTGACTAAGTTACAGAAATATAAATCAGAGAAGATAATCAGAATTCTATGATAAAGAAAAGGATAATGGTGAATACCTCTTCAAACACATCAATTTCTATAATGTAGCTTTTATTTATGGTACCACATTATGCCTTTAGGTAAATGAATCCGAAAAATTCTCTCAAATCAATCTCTCAAAAATAATGAAAGGTTTATCCCCAATTTTTCAAAAATAATATTTGTTTTCAGTGATTTATCTTGAGCTTCCTATCATTTAAAATTATATTCCATCTTTATAACTTTGTGAATACAGTATATAAACTAAAATAGAAATTTTGGTTTTATCTAAATACTTAGGTATATCATCTACATTGAAAGAAAAGGAGAAAAATATGACTTAATGTGGACCTACAGGCTTTCAGCATTAAAATGACTCTGGGCTGATCAAGCATAGGAAAATGATAATTTATATTCATTACAATGGTTAAAAGCACTTAATGATGCATAAAAAACAAAGATGCTTTGATATTGCATATAACCAAATGAAAAAGTTAAAGGGGAAATCCTAAGCTCAATATTTTAATGGAAACAACCAATATGGGGAATTATTCAAACTTATGCTTTCAAAAGTAAACTCTAACTAATGTGCCCATCTTTCATTCTTGTTTTACACTGATTTTGTGTTTTGTATGTTCTTACATTGGTACATGACTTATTTTCTCCTTTAAGAAGGATTAAAATTATGGGCTTCACATGTGTAACCAATTAGTATCTACATGAAATGATTACATTCAAGCCTGAGCTGTAGGGGTTTAAGAGATCAGTGGATAATATTGTTTCACATAGAAATGATTAAGTAAAGTTTTACTTAAAAATTCATCATCATTCATAAAAATAGAAATTAATTTTTTAAGTAATGGGTGGAGTGACATGGAAGTACTTAAATGCTGTAAAGAAATCCACTGTCAAGTTTTTCAGGATTGGAAACCCATTTTCAAAATAAATTCTATTGTTTCAGGTGTAACATTGTGGAATTTACTCATAATTAATGAAACGTGACAAACTTATGTTGGTTCCACAGGAAACTCATGTGGAATTAATAAAAAGTTTGTTATTTTTCATTAACCATATGCAAGATGTTAGTCAATGAAAGTTCTATCCAATGGTGAATTGGATAGAAAAGTCACATATTCTTTCTTTCCTTTCATCATGACTTGGTGATTTGAAAAGTTCTATTACCTAATACAATAATTGCCAAGAGCATAACAGCTACTAAACAGTTGTTTGTACCATTTAAAGAGGAATAGGATGAATTTAATGGATGGGTCAATTTAAGGATGTTGGCAAATGTGGCCAATTAACAAGAGAAGCTTCAACATCTCAACCACCCAGTCACCTTCTCATGGAGGACCTGTTAACCCAAGTAACGTGATCCAGATTGGGTAACCCCAGTAGAAACTAGGGCAGGGAAATAACACTTAGATGGGAATTAGGTAAAATAAACCCTAGAGTCATTAATGGGGAAGGACACCAGAGCATGCAGTGTCTCATCCGTAGTGGGCAGCTAGAAATGGGATGTTTCCCATGTCAGGGGTGGCCAGAATTTCCAAGACCTGATGGAAGAAATAAAATGCTTAGCAATAGGAAGGTCATCTGGCCGTAAAACTTTTGCAAAACTATATGGAATGTATGGAAACAGAGTAACTATGTTGGCTAGGACCTTCCCTGTATGCATGCCATGCCTAGTCATGCCACCTGAAGACTATGGAAAATGGGTTAGGGTTACAGATTCAAGGTCAGAATCAGTTAAAGAAGTTAGTCCAACAGAGGAAAGCAGGAAAGAAGATGGGTATTGACATATTGAATAATGGACCTGTGAGTAGTAAAAGTAGAGAGGTGGTATATACAATACAGAGAAGAAGGGCAAAGATGTTTTTTGTATAGGAAACAAAAAGCAAGGGGAACGAGGAAAGCCGAAATGATTGACGAAGGCTTTAAGATGTTTTTCAGCAGAGCAATGTAGAGTGAAAAAAATGTTGTCTTCATAGTAGTAGACAAGAATGAAATGATGGGGAGTATAGCATCAATAGAACAAGTATTATATTACAGACTTATATATTATAGAATTATGTAAAGAATTATGAATATTAAGGTTGGAGGAATCCCAGTTACAGTTATATGTATGTATGGGTAACAAAGAGGAAAAGGAGGATAATTATTGGAGGAAAATGGATCAACAATTTTAGTTTAGATACTTAGTATATTTCTATAAACAAATTTAAAGTTAAACAACTAGTTTCAATGATAATCAACATCTGCTGATGATTATTGTCGAAACCAGTTGTGTTCTGTTAAAGTTGTTTGTGAAAATATACTATTCATCAAAACTAACATTATCTAGGAAATAGGTTCAAAAATTTGCAATTTCCACTTTAAAAACTCCTTCTTTATTCCAACATGTTTCGGTGCACTACACCATTATCAAGTCCAGAATAAAGAAAGAATTTTTTTAAGTGGAAATTGTAAATTTTTTAACCTGTTTCCTAGATTATGGATCGTTTCCACCACATCTCACTTGACTCTATAACGTTTAAAACTAACATTGTTTATAATGGAATTCCACCAAATGATGGCCTCCTCAATGAATTTTAAACTGGATCAGGATCAGGATGATTGTGACGGGGATTCCAGAGAGGGAGAGATTCATCATTGGGCTAATGGAAACATATAGAGAGATATATGCACTTAGGGATATATATTGTATTCATTGATCTGCAGAAAGCATATATCAAGTGCCTAAACAGGAGGTTCAGATAAGTAGCATAGGTAAAAAGGAGTAATGGAGAAATATGTAAGATTGGTAAAAGATGTTGGGAGCAGCGACAAGGGTTAGAAATAGTGTTGGGGTTACCGAAGACTTTAATGCAGAAGACAAAATGCAAGAGGTGCAAGGAGCAAAGCATCATGGAGTATGATGTTCAAAGATGATATTATTTTGTGTGAAACCAGCCTAGCCAAGTTACAGTAGAAACTGGAGGAAACCTTTAGAAGAGAGGACAGAAATGGAGTATACGATAGCAAACAACCAGTAGGAAGATTCCACAATAAGACTAAAGGGTGAAATACTTCAAGCGACGAGGAGGTTCAAATACCTAGGTTCAGTTATGGAGAAGGATGAGGGGCTGGGTTTGGTTTTATGCCATAGAGTTTGATGTGGATGATCAAACTGAAGGAAACTGAGTGGAGTTCTGTGTGACGGGAGTATAACAGGAAGTAAGGAAAAATGTATAAAGTGGTAGTGAGATCCACAATGAATGATATGATATTTTGGAGGCATGGGAAACCACCAAGGAATAGGAAGGTAAACTGGAAGTGGCAGAGATAAAAATTTTGAAGTGGATGAGTGAGATCACAAGATATGATAAAATAAAAAAATCAAATGTTTACATTTTAGGAACACTCAAGGGTAAGACATTTAAGTAAAAAGATACAAGAAAGTAGACTTGAGGTGGTTTGGTTATGTCAAGCAAGGGAGTGAAGACTATTTGGGAAAGAGAAAACAAAGACTGGAAGGTGACTGGGAAGGTTATGAAGACTCGCTCTCAGATGGAAAGATAAAAGTAAGGCCTAAGGGGAAAAGGATAGAGGAAGAGTAACCCCAAAAAGGAGAGGAATGGAGGAAAAGAATAAAGAAGGAAATGCTGACCCCAAACCAGAGTGGAATAAGGAAAATTGAAAGAAGAAAAATATTGGAAAGGTCACTTGCAAATTCACTATTATGTTATGCCAAAAATGGTTAAAATCCTAAAAAAACTAAATAATTTGACAGGAAGTCTATATGCAAGTATGCCATGTAAAATGTGAGAGATCACTGGATCAGCAATGATTAATTTGGAAGTTCTTTTTCATCCTTACATTATAGGTTATTTTACCTAACAAATTAATGTTCAATTATGGCATTAATCATACTAACTTTTTTATTGAACATATCTAACTGTTACACAAGTAGTACTTGACTTACACACCATTCACAAAATGGTTATGATTTACAAAAATATTGTTTTCTAAACTGATGGAATCAATGACTAGATCCCTGAATCATTTACTACTTATGCAACATTAATGTTATAGTCTTAATACTAACTTGTTAAAAAATAAGACGAGTTTATATTAATATTTTCCCAAATTATAAGTTCTGTCTACAGGGTTAAAATTGCAACACTGCAATTCCACAAAAAATGTTTTTTTTTGTGGATTTGCAGTGTTGTAATTTTAACCCTGTATGATGGAAAAATTCACCTAGTTATGGCTGAAACCATTTCATCAGTTTTGTCTACACGAAAAGCATTGTAATTCATTTAAAAGCCCGTAAAGCACAATTCTGTAGTGATTGCCTTCTACTCCAATAATAAATTTCCATTAAATTTCATTACTGTATTGACACTAAGACTTAATATTACATTAAATATTAGTTTAATCCAAATTTTTAGTATTGTTAAAACTAAAAACAAGATTTTTAACTAGTATTGCAGCTATGATGCTAATGGCTGAAATTTGTACCTTTTTTAGTTTTACCAATAACTCAATTTAAAAGTAAAAGATACACCATGCACTGTATTTATATTTGCAAGGGAGTTAATTATGTTAGAAAGATAAAATTCTATGAATATTGATATAATGCAAAATGCTATCCATAAAATTTTTCAGTCAGTACTGTTCTCAAATAAGCTGATTGCTCTCAAAATGCTCAAAACCTTCTGAAATTATTTCAGTTCAATAAAGAAGAGTCATGTTACTTCTTCAAATATACAGATTTAATCCTGGAAGCATGCCTACTAGCATGGACATATCTGAATTATTTTTCTAATCATGTTAATAAAACATATTTTACTCATCACGGATAAAATAAAAGATTGAATGTTTTAGCTCTTTCTCATCTTTAGTTATGAAGATAAATAACTTTCATGAATATGAATGCCTAGTATTAGATAATATTTTTTCAGATGTGATTTAAGGTTATTCGTTAACATATACATTAATGAAAAAACAATGTTTTTATTCTAATTTCCAATTTTTCAAAAAAGTATTTTGCAGCACAACTTCCTTACTATTTAAAATATGAAGGTTCTTGAGCATAACCCATTCATTGGACATAATTCAACTATTAGTAATTTAATTAGATATGTCAATTTTATCCTGACTAATTTTACTCCAGACAGGAGGATGTGGTAAAAGGTCATCGTAACCAAGTGTACATACATTCAAGTGAGGAACTCAATTTTTTTTATTCCTCTGAAATTATTTGGCTTTAATGGTTTTAGAATATATGATTCAAAATGTGTTTAAAAACTGAGCAGATTGAGTTTCATCTCCCGACTGGGATTCAAGCTTTGCTATAACTGATTTTATTTGGATTACCTATGCAAACTAGCCAAATGTAGAAAACTATCAAAACATGTTCATCACATCTACAAGTGTTTGGAACATAAGTGTAATTAATTGTTTACATAATGAAATATCAGCTTTTCTGATTAAGAATGGATTTCACAGAAGCCACATGTAATTTTAGTAGTACCTGCTAAATTTTATTTAGAGTATATTATATTCCTGTATCCAAATACTATAATTTTACTTTCATAAAATAGGTACCATCAACTGGTCTGAAGTCGGACACTTTTGCGCATAATTTTATCTCATGATCTTAGTTATGTAATACATATCGATTTTTTAAATCTCGTAGTTCAACATCTTTTGTTGTATACAAAAATGCATTTTTCAACCATCTAATTTTTTTTTGTCTGAAAAAAAATAATTTTATATGTCCGACTTCACCCTGTTTTCCGGTGTTGAGTCGGACAGTCGTTTGATTTTTGTAGAATTTACTATTGTAGAATAGCTGTCCAGATTTGGGCGAGTGAAACATTACAAAAGGATTTTTGCTTCCACTTTCTTTGAGATGAAGGTCATTGGGTACATACATATTGGCGTGGAGAGGTCAGATGCTGCTTCGACATCTGATGAATGAAATTAAGCATGCCCAATGAAGCAATTAAATTTTTACTGAGTATGAATATTCTAACTAGGTATGTTAACATACATTGTAACTCTGAAATTCAATATTAAAATGAACATTTGCCACTCGTTTATTTTGAAAAAAATCAGGTGGACTGAGCTTTACTGAGCTTTCGTTGTATTTGGTATAAGTCTACAAAACAATTATCATCAGTCACCTGCCATTTAAACATTTTTCCCATTCTCCTAGCACATCGAATGTCCAATCAATTCTCCGTAACTTCTTCCACGCATGCTACATAAAATCGAACACTTTCTTGGTTGGAAATTTGACTAACACCCAATCCCCTTCCTTTGGATCCTCGATCCTACATTTGCTATTGTCTTCCAGTTGCTCCTCTGTCCACTCATTGGTAGAATCTTTTAACGAAAGAAGTCTTCTGAAGATGAGTCATCTGATTCCAGCACCTGCACTTTTTTCTTCCTCATTATTCTTTTTCTTTTGATTTCCCATGTGCTTGGACATAATTCCTCTGTTTGTGAACTAATACATCAGCTGATGTGATGCTTTTTCTATGTTCCACATCAATTTTTCATCACTCTCCATTCTGTTAAAATATCCCTCCAAGCCATTTTCAGCAGCCAAAAAAATACCACATCCAATGGCTGGAGGAGATGAGTAGCATTGTGAGGAGACACACACATTTAATATAATTGTCTTTGCACATTCTTATTACCTCTTCACAAAAATGACTCAATAAATTATCACCAATAGCCACTTTCATTCCAGTAAGTTTATTTGTCCATGGAATCACAATTGTTGAAAACCAATCACAAAGTGTAATTTCATGGAACCATCCCGAAGTTGATGTTATATCTAGCACTGTTAGGGCCCCCAAGTGTCCCATATTTGTTCAGATTTGTGCACCAAATATACTGGTAGCATTTGTCCATCTGTCATACCAGAAAACATAGTTGAAGTGGAAGATTTAGAAATATTAAGCTCTCTCTCTAGATATTTTGTTCCTCTCTTGAAAATACTCACTTTTCCACCTGAGTCATCACCCAAATATGTTTCATCATAATTGAGAATGTTGGATGGAGGGATCCCTTCAATCGTTTTTCCTAGCCATTCAAAATATTATTTGCATTGTTTAGCCTCAATCTAAAAAATAAATCTGAATTTTCAAAGGAAGTAATTCACAACACATTTTTCTTCATCATTTGTACAGCCACTTGCATATATCAGACACTGACTTACCTTAGACCTTCTTATTAGTATATTTCTGCATGTGCACAAAGAAAGTTCAACATTCCTGGAAAGAAATCCTTCCACCCATTCTTCTCCAGGCAAGTTGTTCTTAAATCGTGACTCAGTCATCCACATTTTTCCAAAATTATTTTGCCAATATACGTAGGTCAAACATCGTAAATAGAAAACCCCATTCTGACACTTAATTAAATGTGCACTGATTGTTGCCTCCTCCACGTCATCAAATGCTGGCTGAGCACCATGTTTTCCTGGATATTTTCCTCGAAAACGATCTGAAAGAGTTGATTTCGGGTTAAGGTATTTCTCTGAAGCACCTCTTAGTGCCATTTTTTTGCATTTACTTCTTCCAGTGCATTTTTTTTTCAATTTCAGGGTTATGCATTGTCAACACCTGCCAATTCCTGTTCCGTACATGACCGCTTCACTATGAATTTGAGAGTAATTAGGTAAGTAGGCAGGTACACCAGGCAGCACCACAGTGTCCGACTTCAGACAGGGAAATGTTAATACATTGTCTGACTCAAGACAGAGCGAGGAGAAACTCACATTGTATTCAAAATATAGATTTGTATACAATTTGATGAGCTTACACTTCATAGACTAAAGTTTGAAGAGTTTCATATATCAGTCAATACACAGTACTCTTATTAGCAGCAGTAGCACGAGAAAGTTAGACACTGATACTTTTTTGTAAAAACTTAATAGTACAATATGTTGCAGCTTCAAGTCCAATTAAGTGGAAGTTGACAGAATTGTAACTTTTACAAAAAATAATACAGTTTATGCTATGGGATCATGAATCTTGGTTTGATATTGTGGGAAAAGTTATATTTTCATAGCATTTTTTTAGTCCTTGCTCGATGTCCGACTTTAGATGTAATGACGGTATCTATCTGTTACCTATTCCTTTTATAAAATTATAAAATACTAAAACTTTTCTGTTTGGTGCATTTTTTATTCTTCATGATATTTCAACGGCAAGAATGTCAATGATTACCTTAATGCTGAGGATGGTAATCAGGTAATTGTATTGTTTGGAGAGGAATGCAAGAACACAGTACTATTTCTTGTCTTGTTACAATATATCACTCAGGAAATCAAACCATGATAAATATGGAATTATGAAGCTATAAATACATATAATGCTTTCACCTTTGTAGTTTAACCTCTAGATAGTTGTTACATTGAAACTAAATTTTTATTTCCAAAATTCGATTTTAAAATGAAATGAAAGTGATACTAAAGTCGAATGTATATATCTATTTTTCCTAATATTAACAATGATAATAACTTGATAGAATTTTTTCATCGAGTAATGGGAAAATACTTATAAGAGTATTGTCTCAGAATTATGTATTTGGTTAAAGTTTTAACATTTTTGGTATATCATCCTCTCACTTGAGTCAACTCATGATGTTATATATA
>WURS02000016.1:3374773-3406800 GCA_011762765.2 Rhinocypha anisoptera | reverse complement strand
CACTTAAAAGACTTATTAAGAATCCTCTTCATTACTGCCAACGGCTCACGAGGGAAGCTTGTTTCATTACATATATGGATGTACATGTATATATATATGCACACACTGGATACATACATATATACACATACGCACACACATATATCTGTAAGTATATATGCCAAGCATTCAAAAAAAAAAGAAAAGTACACAAACAGAATAACTGAACAGGACATTCCATAAACGACACACGGAGAGTGAGGAGAAAAGAAAATCTTTTTTTTGCTGAATTATTAACCTCGCATTGTTGTGGAATATGTTGCTGGTGCATCCTCCTGGGTCAAGTGTTCCGCTCCTCCTGTCTCTCCTGAGCAGAATAGAGGGGAAAGAGAGAGAAAGAGAGAGAAAAGAGAAAGTGTGACTATTAGTAATTTAGACAATGCCCAAAACAATGGGCAAGATAATCACCACACATACAAACACACACACACATTCTCACTCGTTCTTACTACTTTTTGAAATTTAATGGATCTTTAAAGGCAAGGAGGGAAAATGCTGGATAATCGAGGAATTATTTGTTCTCTCTACATGAAAGCAGTCAATAATCAGTTATGTAGTAAATAAAAACGGTATCGATTTACCCATGAATGTATTTACTAGCAACAATCAAAGATCAATCATCATTGGTGGCAAATGAACTTTAAAAAGTTAAAAAAAGTTAGCGAATGAATGTTTGTAAATGATGATGTTACTCAATATTATTGGGCCACTATTCAATAAAATACTGTTTCATATAATAATAATTATTTATTCCCAGTGCAAAGCATCAACTTATTTTCACCAATACTTTAACTTGTTCTCAGATTGTCCATGCAATGCATGCATCAATAAAATTAAAGACCAATTCACTTAGAGAACTGGAAAAAAAGGTACAAAAAAACAGAAAGAAAGAAAAGTTTTAATTAAAACTCATCCCCCAAAGATAAAAATACTGAAAACAAAGATGAAATCAAGGTCAGGGCATACTAGTGTGATACAAAGATTTCACTATGAGATTTGCAAACTAAATCACAACAAACCAACACAAGAAAAAATAATAACCATACATCCACCAACCAAACAACAACAAAAATACCAACACAAAACAATAACAGGAGAAAGTGAAGAGGGTGTTTGATGTTACGATGATGGAAATGAGTGGCCCTCTACCTGCTAAATAGGAAGTTAATCCTGGCCGGGAAAGAGAGTAAGAGTCAGAAGGATCCTGGGAAGAAGGCAGACCTGGGGCTAGAGGAGAGGATTTGAGTGGAAGTTCATGTCCAATGGTCTTGTGAGTAACTACTGTCTTCTGTGTCATGAAAGGAGAGTCAACAGTTATGGGTGGATCATCTCCCTGGACTATAAATTTCTTTGTTACCTCACCAGGACTATGATGTGTGGAATGAGTCACTAAAGTCGATGCACTTTTGTCACCTTCAGTCGGTCTGACAGTTCCCCCATCTTTGGTTGACTTTGTCGATATAATTGTCTCATCAAGACCTGCTAAATCCTCAGACCCAAGAACGAATCGCTTCTGCACTACTCTTGTGACATGGACATTGCCATATTCATCAGTTTCCTCAGTTTGATGCTCCTCTTTTCCTGGTGCAAACTGTTGAACATATGATCTTAGCTGTGATTCTGCATCTGGACCGGTGAACATTACGTGTTGAATTGTTGGGGGAAGTCTAACTGATCGGTGGACAACATGAGAAAACCCTGAAGCCTCTCCTTCTCCTTCCACTGGTTCAATGACTTCTGTCACATAAGCAGTGCCACTTCCTTTGACATCAGTAACATATCCCATGGCACCTTCTTCACTCATAAGTGAATCACCCTCTCCTGTGAAGTGTGAACCATCTCCCTCATATCTGTCATCAAAAAGTACAGATGAAAGCGTACTAGATGCCCCATATGATGGTGACTGAGGGCCTCTTGAAACTAATGATGCTGCAGCAGCAGCCACTGCTTCAGGATCTAAGGTATCGGTGCTGGATACCATTGTGGCTGAACCACCACTGGTGAAACTTGAGGACATGACAGAATCAGTTTCATACTGATAAGTGGCATGGGTTGCAGTAGAACTGCTGGGTTCAAGGGAGTCTGTACTACATACCATTGGGTCTTGCTGCATTTCATCTGGAGGATCACTTCCACGGAGAGGCCGACCGCCCATTGGTGCAACCATTCCCATACCACCACTGTCTTCCTTGCCTGAAGAACTTAAGTCCCCTTCTCTACCACTTGAACTACTATGATCATGGATTGGAAGACCCCTGCTTGTTCCACCAGCGTGAGCTGATGCCTCCTCCTCAATGGAATCTGCACTCGTTGTCATTGCATCTTTACATTCATCTGCTATCTGAGACCTTAACAAATTTTGATCTAACTCTAGTGAATCTGTACTAGCTACCATATTACTTGCAGTTACAGCTTGAAATTCAATGGAATCAGCACTTGTGGTCATTGTATCACCGGAGCGTGTAGTTCTAAGATCTAATGAGTCAGTGGAAGTCTGAAGTGGATCTGGGTGTCTAATAGGGCCTCTGTCAGATATAACAGTTTTAGGTTCAATGGAGTCTGTACTACCCTGCATCATATCATCTGCCATTACAGCAGCATCACTTTCCATCAATGAGTCCTCATCATCATAATCTTCTAGTCGGCGTTCCTTGAGTGATTCCATGTCAAATTGTGTGGTAGTTGAATGTGCAGAACCAGCACTAATGGTCCGTGATGCTATGGCATGATGAGCATGAGGAGTAACAGTGGCAGTAGCCAACGAAGCGGCAGCTGCTGCTGCTACCTCTGCTACATGAGGCAAGAACCGATCCTGACCTTCTTGCTCAACTTCATGCTCAGAATAATGAGAATACAATGTCTCCATTTCCAAATCAGGAACTACAGCTTCAGAGTATTCAGAGACACTTGATCTTGTCAGAGACTCAGATTGTTTGAGCTTACTGGGTACCACACCAACTTTTGATTTTGCTCCTCTATCTTTCAAAGAATGGCGAATTTCAGTAAGAGAACCAGCAGCATCTTTGGAGGAGCCTGTTACTTTGGCTTGCTTTCTTTCAAGACTGGATGTTTCCTTTTCAAATTTCTCAACATTTGACTGGGCTTGACGAATTATTTCATCAATTTCGAACATCCTCTTCTCATAATCATCAGAGTCAGAATTGTTGCCATGTGCATCATCTGCGTGACCTCCACCAGTTTCACTGATTGTCTCACATGACTCAGATTCTGACACCTGGCTCTCGTGGCCTTCCTCGATTTCAGATAGTAATGCTGCCTCCTCCTGCCGTGCTCGTGTTTCAACTTTGACTGCTTCAATGCATGCTGATTCTAAGCGTTCAAACTCTTGAAGGGAACTTAATGAAATGTCATCCCCATGACCATTTCGACCAGATGGAATTTTCCGGCCTGCAACACCATTCAGAGAATCTTGTGAACCTAATGACGTCCTTCTGGGGTCGGAACCAGTGCTACCTACGCTTCCAGCACTACCTGAAGTCACTATTTCCCTCTCTAGTCTCTCAAACTCTTGCAGTGATGACATTGATATATCATCATGTTCTCCACTCCGTGTAAAGAATTTCTTTCCAGCCAATACATCATATTCTGGTGTTGAGCTCAGTGATTCTTTGCAGCTTCCTAAACTTCCGACTTTACTGCTACTAGCTGTGCCATCATTTTGCTCCTCCTCTTCTCTCCTCTCCTCAATATCTTCCAATGGCCCGCCTCTTTCAAAATCCATTTCATATCCATACCCAGGAACTCCAGGAATCATACTCACAGAAGCAGAAGACATTAGTTCACCCTGGAATTGCATTTCAATCCACTTCTTCCCAGCTTCTACTTCTCTGTCATATTCTGCTTCCACTTCAACTCCATAACCCCCATGGGCACCAGATTGTTCATAAGCCATTTCGTAGTCATATCTAGCAGTGGGATCACCTTCTACAAAATCATGTGGGGGTCTAGCTCCAGCAGATTCAGGAAATCTTTCTCTTAATCCAGTGTCTGGGTCAAATTGATATGCACCTTCTGCCAATTGGTCAGCTGGGTAATATTTTATTTGAGTCATACGAATTGATGGAGGAGGTGGAGAAGATACCAAAAGGTCATCTCCCTCCTCCTCCTCATCATCCCTGCCACAGGTATCTTGAAGAAACTGTAACTCTTCAGAAGCCTCATTGGCTACCTCTTCCACATAAACATAAGCATCAGGTGCATCCATGGGAGGAAGCTCAGACTTCTCAATCATTTCAAATGAATCACTAGTTGGGGACCCAGGAAAGGATGTGGTAGAGGGAATTTCCTGAACTTCATGCAGATCAGTTTTCCCCTTTCGTCCTGTGCATTCCCCGTCCAACCTACCTGGCACGGGGACAGCAACAATGGATGCCACAGATGAAGTCAACTCCTCTGGTTCCTCAGGTTCCTCGTAGATGGCATCGCCATCCGCTTCTCCAAGGACATACTCCTGACCTTGGTCTGTGTCGGTGTTTTCAGAGGATCTTTCCGAGGCATGGCTGGAGACAGAAGCAGGGGTTTGTGGTGTGGATGTTTTACCAACAATATCAGCTTCGTCTGTCATATCTATTGGATCTGATGTTGCCCTTGACGTTTCAGGATAGGTAAATTCGTCAAAATCTTTATCTTTTGGGGTCATATGTTCTGTCACAGTTATGTCAGGTATGTCAGATGCCACTACAGCTGCCATTGCTTTAGAAATGGGTTTGGTGTGGATGTCAGTAATCTTTTCAGCTGTTTCTTCCTCAGACTCTAAAATGGTGGCTGGGAGGGATGCTGGTAATGTTGGAGTAACCCTAGGGACCATTTGAAAAGCAGCTTCTGCTTCTGCCATATCATCTTCCTCAGGAGACATCGCACATGGATACCCATGAGTTGGAGAAGTAGGTGACATAGGCCTGGCAGATGCTTTATCAAAGATTTTCGTCAACTCAGAGGAAATATCCTGATCAACTTTATGATCAAGCATACCTGAAACCTTCTTGTGTGAAGTAGAATACTCAGTATTTATTTCTGCAATGCTGGTCTGAGTCTCAGATGAAACTTCTTCATCTTCCTCTTTTAATATAAAATCATCACAATAATCAATAGGTGGCTCAGGAGACTTTGGCCTTTCAATAGGATCCTCAATTTCATCTCTTTCTTCATCACCTTCTTCCAGCAGGTCCTTCCCACTGCCATCAGAAGATTGCTTCAGTAGCTCAATTAGTTCTGAATCTGGTCTGTCATCTGAAAATCCCATTTCAGAAGAAAAGGGACGTTGACCCTCAGAATCAGATTTGCTAACCAATGACTCAGCTGTAGATTGTGGTCTACTTTCTACAAGTTCCTTAAGTTCCTCTTCATGATCTTCCTCTTCACCTATTTCAAATGATGCTCCTGCTAATGATGATGTTCTTGTGCTAGGTTCTGGACCACTTGCAAGTCTGCCTTCTCTCAAGTCACGATGGAATCCTTGGTCAGCCTCTGTATGATATGACTCCTCAGTCTCAAAAATGTCATCGGATTCACTTTCCATTTGCTCTTTTTTCTGAATTGTTTTGCTCATAGTTTGGGTCACCTCTGTCTTGATGGAAGTCACTTCATGATGTTTCTCACTGTCAGTGACCTGTTCTGTTTTTATCTTTACCATTTCAGTCATTGTTTTTTTGGGTGCTGGATGTAGTTCTTTGCTTCTGCCACGGATTGGCCTTGGGATCATTGATGCAACAAAAGTGGTGCTTTTTTCTCTCCTGTGGCCTAATTCTCTTGGTGTTTTCTTTTTACTTTCCTCAAAGTCATCATATTCAGGGATGTAATCAACTTCTGTTGGCCCATTTCTTCTTTTGAATTCATCAGTGCTAACTTGCCCTTCTGCTCCTTTACTTTCCTCAGGTTCACTTACAGCTTGTGTAGCTTCAGCTTGACTGTCATCCATTCCAGAATGAGTTTCAGCATCTGCAGTAGCATCACCTGTCACACTGTGAACTTCTGATGTTACCTGAGTGCATACGCTCTGCACTCCCATTTCATTTTCCACAGATGATGTTGTGATTGTCACTGATGAGGGAGTACCCCTTATGGGATAACCAGTAGATGTTCCGGATTCTGCTGTTTCCTTTTCTGTGGTGATGGAACTTGCTTTATCTTCAGGCAGTGACTTAAAACCAGAAGCTCCTTCAGTGTCTTCCATGCTAAGGTGTTCCGAGGCCATAGAAGATGTTAGACCACTGAGCTGTTCTGAAGTGATTGATGCATCCATTTTGTCTGAATCAGTGGTGGTATGAGATCCATCACCAATGCTAGAGTGCTTTCGGACTTCCACAACTGTGCTGAAGGATGATGCTAATGACACACTGCTAGGTGTTTGACCCTCACTCAAACTGAATGCTGACTCTACAGCTGGTAGAAGAGTTGCTGAAACTGGAGTGTCTGACTGACTTTCTGTAATAATTGGCTTAAGTTCTGGGTGGAATGTCATCTCAATTGAGCGCTTCATACGAGACCTAGAATCCACCAAACTTCCACCAAGTGAGAACCTAGAATCATCAACCTCCTCATGCTCAGGAAGCTCAGCTTCATCATCAGGCTCTGATACTTCACCAGGGTACTCAGCAACCTCTGATTCACTGATTATTTCAAATGGACTTGGGGGACATTCTGCTACAGGAGCCTCTGCTCCACCACTCCCACTACCTTCATCTTCTTCTAATGACAATGAATCATGTCCCTGCAATAAACCAACTCTAGAATCACTTAATTTGGATGGTTCTCCTTTGATGACATGAACAGGAATATCACTGTCATAAGGCTCTACAACTTTTCTTTCCAATCCTGAAGAAGCAGAGGTTATTCCTACAGTACCATCTTCTTCATCCATAGCTAATGTGGTGGTACCTGCCAATCCTTCCATATCTCTCTCTAATTCTAATGCTGATGGAACCAGTGTCTCAGAGGCTTCACTAGAAACTTCTACACTGGCAAGATGCCCAGAGCTCTCAGAATCTAAGGATTTCATTGATTCCCGAGATGAAAGAGAGCTCACAGCAGTTCTATAATCCTGGGATGTAGTTGTTCCACCTGAACGTCCGGAGTAATCACCTGATGCGCTGAGAGCTGTTTCATATTCAGAGGATCCAGCCGTTCCATGCCCCAATCCCAATCCACCACCAATTCCAATAAGTCCCTCAAAATCTGACGAGCATGGGCGGCTAAATGTTCTTCCACTATCAGATGTTTGTTCGAATGATTGGTAATGACTTTCACCAGAACTAGACCAACCCTCTATGTCAGCTACTGATCTCCTCTCTGCACCTTTTATGATTCCCCCTGAACCAGAAGACTCTGCATCTGAGCGTCTTTCTGGACGACTTCGCCTGAGCACAACTGTAGTTTCACTGCCATCAGGACGCTCTAAACGAACTGTTTCACTCTCGCCAGCTATTCCAACAAAACGTTTTCCAGCTATTGATGATGATGAGGAGGATTCTTCAAGTTTTGGTGGTGACTTTATTGCACCCCAACCTTCATCCTCACTTGATGTTCTTCCAGCCAATTCCTCATCCAAAGACTTCTTTTCTTTAGTAGTGATTACTTGACCAACTTTCACTTTGGCTTCGTCTTCACTTGAAGTCAAATCACTGGTTAGTGCTGTGCTAACATCAGCCTGAGATGATGATATAAATTCCTCTACTTTCTCTTTTATGGCTTTAGTATCTAAAGCTTTTTCACTCACATTTTTGAAACTATCTTCAAAAAATACTTCTTCCCTCATCGGAATTCCTGAATCAGAAAAGTGCTCCATCTCTACCTTGAACTGTCGTTTCTTATCCTCATAATCTTTTCTGAATTCACGGGTCAAATCGCGGCTAGGTGATGTACTTCCCTCCATTTGCACCACATGTTGCTCTGATACGGTCATGGTTTTTGAACTCTCTTTAACTATGTGGTCTTCCAGTGTTTCCTTAACCATCATTTGCCTAATAGTTTGTTCTGATTTAATTGTAATCAAACCTTCTTTATCTTCCTTGACTGTGGATTTCTCCTGTTCAGTCAAAAATTCTTCAGCATCTTCCCTATGTGAAACTTTTTGTGATTTAATCAGTTTGACTTCCTCAACCACCTTCTTTTTCATCCCATTCACCTCATCCTCTGTCTCTTTCATGGCTTCCTCTTTCTGCATCTTAGCTAGATTTTCTTCAATATGGTCTCTCTCCAATGTGGTTTTGTCATAGGAAGTACTTTCTGGTAAAATTACCTCTTCCTTTGTGACACTTGACATATGCCTAAAATCTGCACCTCCAATAACCATTGATTCTATGCTGCTCATACCAACAGTTTTTCCTTCTGCAATATGTTGCTCCTTGGCTGCTCTTTCCCATGACTTACTCTCTTCTGCTGTCAAATCTCTGTGTGACTTCCTTTGTTCCTTGGCAACTTTTTCAACTTCATCTCCAAGCAACTTTTTCTCTTCACCAGTGACTTCCTTTACACTAGCTTTCATGGTTTCCTTTTGTTTGAGTTGAACTTGCGCTCTTATTGGCAAGCCATCTGCAGTGTATTCTGCCATACCCGCAGAATCCTCATGTAAAGATTCCTCTATGGTATCTTCAAATTTACTTTCTGTTTTCTGGAAATCCAATAATTTAAATTCAAACTCAGATGGCGATTTCTTTTTGCTGTTAAGTTCCTCTTCACCATGGATTTTGTCATCATCTTTCCTCTTCTTGTGCTCCTCAAGTAGTTCCTCCTGGGCAGCTTCCAGAGATTCCCTCACCTCTGCGAGTGTCTTTTTCACAACTTCCACGCCTTCCTCCTTCTCCATTGTGGCCAAATCTTCCTCATCTTCCTCTTTTGTTGTAACCATTGCAGCCTGAAGCCTCTCCACAGGGGATAAGTCAGCTTCTGCTCCACTGCTTCGTAAATCCTCATCTGTTATCTCAAGGCTAGAAGCTGTGTCACCTCTGGTTATGCGTCGAATTTGCTCCTTGTGATGCTTATCAAGCACAGATTGCATGAGCTGAGCCTGGCGTGCATTTTCCAATTCCTCCTGCCTTTCTGATATATGTTTACTTTCCTCTTTAGAAGTTGGCATATATTCCTTATCTTTTTCTTTATCATCTATGATACCAGAGGTTCCTATTAAGGGAACAGTAAAAGGTACCTCAGTTGCGATTTCTTCTTTTTGTTCAGTGGTTTTTTGTGTGACCAAATCTGCCCTCTCAGCAACTTTCTCTTCAATATCATCTACAACCTCTTCAGCAATTTTTCTAGCTTCTTCTTTAGTCATCTCAGGCACCTGTTGTTTTCCAATTGAGGCAACTTCCTCGGCTTCATATACTGGTAATATTTTTGCACGTTTCCATTCCTCTTCTTCTTCCTCTTTTTCTATGATTACTTGTTTTTCAATTGGTATGTCAGTAGCAATTTCTACTGCCATTGATTCACTAGATTCTTGCACAGGTACTTCCCAAACTGTATCTGGAAGTTTCTGCTGAGAAAGACATACATCTTTTTCCTTCCCTGGAGCAACTGATGGCTTTACTCCATCATCTATATCACTTTCGGTTTTGTGTGCCTTTTTTTCAAAGCTGCCTTCCTCGTGCAAAGACAAATCACATGCTTCACCAGACATTTTCATTTGGTCTCCTTTTTCCAGGCCATCATCATATGTTACTTCATCACCAGCTCTCTCCTCCATTTCCCTTTCCCTTTCAAATTCTTCCATGTCCTCCTCAATCTCCCTTTCCTTTTCTGTTCCCTCAATTTCACTCTTATCAACGTGAACTTCAAGCGAATCAGATGGCCGTGAAATTACTTCAGTTTTATATTGTAACATTTCTGCTACACGGCTGCTAAGTATATCTTTTGATTCAATTATTTCAATATCCTCTTCTGATTCCTTTAATAATTCCTTTTCTTGATCATGGGATAATGAATCATCATCCACTTTCACCAAATCTTTTTCACGATATTCTTCAGCATCAGCTTGTATTTTAGTTTCTGATGAAATATCAGTTTCTGATATCAGTCTTGATGTTGACATGGAAGTGGCAGCATCCTCAATGATCTCAGAGACAGGGCCCTCAGACATATCCATTTCCGAAACAGTGAAAGCATTATCCTCGACACTTTTTGACATTTCTTCTTCTGACGGAGGGGCTGATAAGTATTTCTCAGCTCTTTCGACCTCTCCCTTTTCCTGTATTTCCTCATGTACCCCAGATGCCTGGCTAATAGAGCTTTCTATTTCAGATGACTTTGCATCATCCACAAATGCCTCATATTTTTTTGTTTTGAAATCCATCTTTTCTGAATCACCAGAGAATGACCTGTCTTTAATTCTGGCACCGAGTTCTTCTGATGCAGTGCGGACAGTTGCTTCTGTGGATGGCTGTGTTTGTATGATTTTCTTTTCAAAAGCACCAATAATACCCTTAACAGATACTTCCTCATGGGTGAATGCTTCCTCTTCATCGGGAAGACTTTCTGTTTCCTGAGTTGGCGTATCCTCTTTCACTTCCAAAACTGATTCTGCAACTATTTCATGAAGTGGCTGCATGAATGTACCACTTATTTGAGAAGCTGGGTGTCCTTCTGATGCACGGCGAAGCCGGGCAACTGGCTTTGCAGGAATTTGGCTGTCAGGAGTGGCCTCCTGGTGGTAAATTGCTTTGTGCTCTGGTGATGGCTCCTCTTCTGGCTGAGTCATGAGCTGCTCAACAGCCATCTCCTTCTTGATTTGTGCCTCAAAGAACTGTTTCTTGGCTTTCACCCCTCCACCAAAACCAGCAGTACCTGAGGGAGCTATAGATTCAGTTGGCAAAGAAGCTGATCTTTCATATAGCCGCCTTGGAGCAACAGAAGGTATTTGGGCAGGTAGAGGTGTATGCTCATCATCATGGAGTGAAACACTTGTAGGAGCTGTTGCCTGCTCTGAGTCAGGTAAGTCTATCTTGTCGACTCCTACAAATGCACCATTATCAAATGCCATAGGAATACAACCGTGCTTTGTCAAGTATTCTGCCTCAGAATCACTGCTCTCAGCTTGACTGTCTCGAGAAAGTGACTTAGCTGCAACTGATGCAGCTGTGACGGAACTCTCAGGTGGTAATGAGGAGGAGGTACTATCTTTCAAAGTGGGTGCTGTGTCTAAATCGACCTCCTGATCTGAGACATCTGATCCTGTGAAAGTTGACTGACCTGCATCAGCAAACAAACGCATTCTGATGGTAGAATCACTCTGGGTGCCTGTTTCTGTGTCACTCTCAACAATTTCCGCTGTTGAAGAGATGGAATCAGACGGTTTTGTTGTGACTACGGTCGTTGTGACAGTAGTTGCTACCATTGATCTAGGTCTGGGGACTGGAGTTACAACAGGAGATGACCCAGGTGACTCATGAGATGCAGAAGATTTAAGGACTCGTTTAACAACTTCTTTTCCAGTTTCTGTGGCTTGTTTCCCTCCCTGAGTTGTCATCTGCTCCCAGAATTTCTTTCGATCAGAATAGCTCTGAATGGTCTCTTCCACTACATCTCCACTTTCAGATTCTGGCTGCTGTAGTCTCACCTCTGATTGAGAAACAGTCTGTGTAATTTGTCTTGTCAATGAAACGTCACTGTGATAATCTGATTGGGATTGGGAACCAAGTGGGATTGGAATGGGGTGTGACTTTGAGGTTAGGGGGATTTTGGAGCCAGCGGCAGGTGAGTGGTGGGAGAAGCCCTGGACAACCGAGGTCTCCTTTATCCATTCCGTGTGATCCCCATCTGTTAGTAGTCTGCTCTCTAGAATTAGAGAGCAACTCTGTGAGATTGAGAATGCAGCAATTCAATGCAAAAAGGCTTGGCATAAGTTCGCAAGTCTCACTAGATGTTAAAATGTTAGAAGAGATAAAAAAAGAACAAGTTCACACCCTCACAGACAAACAGTTAGTAATATTAGAGTTTAGAATAGACATTAGTACTAGACACAAAAATAATATTGACATCAAAATTTGATATTGTTGTTTTTTTTAAAAAGGCAAACTTTACATGCAGGAAAACACATATGTTACTTGTCTTTCTATTTGAAGTACATCATGAACTCTACATACATCAGAGTAATTAATAGTTCTATTATACAGCCTACACAAAACATTTTGAAGATGTCTTATTCTAGGAAGATGATCCATAAAGACTCCTGAAATATACATTTTTCTGATATTTTTTAAATAAATTATAAAAGACCAGTGAAACACATGTACCATCTCCAGGAGATTTTGTGGATCATCATTAAACAAAATAACATCTGCTCTCTACATGTTGTGCAAAACTCCTCAAGGTCATGTTAGCTGAAAGGGAACATTATTGACAGAAACATCACAAGAGAAATTAGTTTAGCAATTCAACCTGAAAATGACAAAAGCTTTGGATAGGAGTATGGAGTGGCAAAGGTCTGAGTTAGCAAGTCTGGCCAGCAAAAAAAAGACTCCAAGATACTGTCTTCTTAAAGAATTGGCATCATTTTTCCATAACTGCAAGGAGGGGTTGAGTGGGTCACCATTCTACCTGAGACTGTAAATAACGCCAATCCTTCTGAGGATTCAATGGGGGATGTACTCGTGTCATCTTCAAAGTCTGAGCCACTGGAACTCCCCACAGTCCTGCTCGTTCGTTTAATCCTCATTTTGGGTACTGCAAGGGGCGATTCTCCACCATCAGACTCACTGTCCACCATGTTGCTATCACCGCCATCAGAGAATGCATCTCTCTGGCATGACTCCTGTTCTTCCTCTTCCTTGCAGTTATCTGTGTTAGCTGGAGGGGTTTTGCCATCTGAATGACTAGCTAGATGGCTTGGAATACTTGTTGCTGCTAAGATGTGCTGGGCTATTTCAGTAACATTGACATTTACTCGGTCAATTTGCATGTTGTGGCTGCCTTCCTTCTCATATCCAGGGAAATTATTACTTTGAAAAGTGTTAGATTGGGAATGTGGTTCAGTGATTTGTTCTAGAGTATTAAGACCCATGGGAATATGCCGATCAGAAATATCACACACTACTGTCCTTATGATTTGTATGGTATCTTTACTGTCTGACTTGATGTCATCCAAGTGGCCAATTGGGGTCTCACCTATTTGAATTGTATTCCAGTCCTTTGGGTTCATGAAATCTACTTCATTGCCATCAGGAGAGACATCATGTGCAACTACGTCTGTTCTAATAATACTACTCGAGTCTTGGTTTGGTGGTGCAACAGCGTCATGCAGGTCATGGGTTCCTTAAGGAAAGGTGGAAAGACATTTAAAATAAGTAAAGGGGAATGCAAAGAATAAAATAAAAATATACAAAAAATCTATCTGCATGTATCTAATCAAGCAAATTATAAACACCACATGAGGTTGTCAGCCCTGATTTATAAAGTATTAAAAGTTATCAAAACAAAAGAGTGAATAACATTAAACATAAAGCGGAAACTAACAAAGGTATTTGACTGGTTTTTTATGTGCTTTTACATGAAAATTAGAACTAGTTCAAACCAAGCATGTAGTAAAATACCAAGACCATATTTAAATAAAAACCAAGTAACTAATGTTAATAGTTTACCTCTGGCAGAAATAATCTCCACTGGTTACAAATACAAACACGACTAAATTTAAAGTATATTAGGTTTTTAAAGAAAGATAGTATATACATGAAAGCAGCTAGAATTAATCCGTCGTCTCTTCCTTTCACAAGGAAGAGGAGGATTGTCTGTCCAAGCCCCATGCACCACTGGGGTTACCCACACACAAATTGTCTGAGCAGAGGTATTTTTTTTAGTATTGTTATTTCTGTCAATACCTCTCTCAGGTAGGTTGATTGAAGACTGATCAGGATGAACTCTTTGAATTGTTGTTTCTGTGGGTGAAAATTTTTTCCCATTGTGTGAAACAGTTGTTGATTGCAACTGATTGCTAATCTGGTCAGAAATCCCTTCTTCAGTGGTTTGTTGGATAAATATTTCATCTTCATCAGAGCTCTCTGACTCACTGCTTTCTGTTTCTTCATTGTAATCAGCTGTTAAAAAATTAGTGTTTTCCTCATCATCTGATGATGAATAAAACTCTTGGGGCCTATGGCATGGGCTACCGCACAATTCTTCCCTATTCTGGTCGGAAGCCTCACTCTTCTCTATTACTATCTTAGGAATCATCACAGGCTTAACAGGAGAGGAAGGGATGTTGGTGAAAGGATTACATATCTTCTCAACACAGGATTCAGTAGCCTTCTTTAACACTGTGAGGAAGTGAAAGTTAAAATATCAGACCTAAAAAGAAGATGTGTGTAACTTCTTATTCATGAGGAAGGTATTTACATTGGAAATGTGTCCCCAACTCTCCATTTGAAAGCAAACTGACTTCATAGCTAGACACCAAATGCACCTTAATATTTTTTCAGTAAGATAAACAATATGCATTCATGCAATTTATGTCCATGACATGTAAAAGCCATTTTAATATAAACCGCATGAAGCAACCTACCTACAACATAAATACATAAATCTTTAAATCATGTGACCATTCCACACAAAACATTTAAAAAGTTGTCATTGAACTGAAAGGGAGTTTCTTAATAAGTAATGTCTAAAAGATTCCATTTTCCACAGCAAAGACAAAAAACCAAAGGAAACAAATGAAAAAAGATTAAACATTTTGATGTAAAATATTTGAAATTCCTAAACACTTCTAATCCAAAGATTATGCCTTTCAGAGCACTAAGTTCAAGAGCATGCATGCCTAGTACCTTCCGTGGGTGGAGGTGATGGAGGGCTACAGGTGATGCCAACGGCACCTTTGGGGTCATCATCCTCGGGCAAGATGGAATCCAGTTCCCTTTCAGGAGTATCTAAATCATGCGAATGAGTATCCCATTCCTCTGATGGCTCTTCTAAAAGTTCTGTGAACACTTTCTGAAAGTCAGCTTCGGTGCCGGCAAGTTCTTCTGTTGACAACTGCGAGGTCATTCGCTGGAATTCCATCTCCCGGCTACGTTCTCTCGCACTCGGAGTTTCCTCCACTTCGTCTTCCCCTGTTGCAACACCTCTCTCCTCCTCCAAAGACTGAGATGCTATTCTCTCAAAGCGACGCTCTGCTTTCTGTACTCTTCTCTCAAACTTCTCACTGGCAGCAGTGACACTTTCACTTGGCTCTACTTGCTCTATTGGGATCAACTCCTCGGGCTCAACCTCTGTTAAATGAATTGGAACTTCTCCTTCATCCTCTGAAGACTCTATACGAAACATGGGTCTCTGTTTGGCTTCCTGAGGTGTAGGAACTTTGACTGCACTGAAATTCTGAGGCCTTTCACCTTCGGCCTCGGTGGAAGCTAAGTTTTGCAAATCTTTATCCACTGTTTTAATAAATTGGAGGGGATGAGGGTCAGTTAATGACACTAAATCTGGGGAGGAATTAACTCTACATGTACTGTCTACCCATTTGTCATTACTAATTTCATTGTCATCATCACCAGGTTCGGTTACTGTGTAATGCTGCTCACTAACTGCATTCTCACCATCATAATCTTCATTTGGTAACTGAACAACCTCCAAAGGAGAAGGCCTTGTCCCACGAACCACTTTTCCAGCTATTGTTCTACTGAAACTCCGACGTTGGAGTGTTGGTGTGGTGATGTATGGCTGGGATGTGACGTCACCTTCAACATCACATTTCACATCCTGTATGTTTCTTGTTCTCTTATCCTCTAGTGGGATTGCAGCAGTCTTTGTATCATCTGTGTCATATTTGTTGGCCTCATCTTCAACACTCTTTGCAATGAGTTCACCCTGCCTAGCAGGTATGAAAGGCTTGGCATATTCTGGAGAATTGAGTTCATCATCAAGCAAATCAGGCACCTCATCTTCAGTCTTGGTTTCAAACTGGTCAAGGTTGCCGGATGGGTGCTTAGCAGCAAATGCAGATTCCACCTCAAAAACCTGGACACCACCTGCAGTCAATTCCTCCACCAAAGCCCTGTCTGCTGAGGTACTTGTGGATGACAGGAATGGGAATGCTTGCGGAGCAACTGAACTGGTGGGGGCTGTTGTGGATTCACTGGAGCCTTTGTCATTGTCTTTCTTTTTAGGCGAGTGCTCAGCAGAAACTTTTGTCTGCAGAATAGCCGGTTCTATACCAGACGAGGCTGGTGATTCAGGAGAGGAACTTGTTTTCTTTGAGGTGTCGGGAGCCGTTAGATCTGACACAAGAGCATCACTAGTTGTTGTGGTGGTAGATGTCACAGAACTGGACATGGCTGATGTGGCAAATTCTGGTGTCTTTGTGTCCTGTGGAATGGACCTTTGGACAGAAGTCGTCTTCATTGCACTGAGAGCCACATCTGGGATTAATGGTGAAATCCCTGGAATACGCATTACAGAAATCCTAAATTCTATCTGGAATACGAACAACATTTTGCTACCCCCACAAGAAGGTGGTGAAAAGTGTTCCTTGTTGCAGTAAATCAATGTCTTTCTCGTCCAAGAAAAATATTTTTCTGGCAAAAATTAATTTATAAGCATGATGATAGCAAAATGAAAGGCATACATAACTGTGGGAATGAATAGCCTTAAAAATATCATTTGTAAGGACAATATCTCTCTCTCTCTCTACTTTGTACCTTCTCCTAACATGCAGACATTACACACTCTAAGACAATCATGTTGCTTTGTTAGTACACTGAAGAAAGTTAATCAGATGATACTGTGAAAGTAAAATATCTGTTACAATTCTATGATTAATTATGATGGGGAAGAGAGCAGACGGTGCCATACCAATGTTCCTTAAAAATCTCCACAAGCATGCCTTCATGGGTCACCACAATTTTTTTGTTCATACTGCTGCTAATATATGGGTGCAAATCTTACCTCTTTCCTTATCAGCAATCTCTGCCTTCTCTTGCAAGTGATCAGCCTCTGTGGATGCCGCAGTGAACTGAGAAAACTGGTATGGTACTTTCTCAACCAGGAGTTGTGAATCAACGCAATGGTCACATGGAGTTTCCTTAAAGGGATTGCTTCCCTGAGATTTATGTGTTATTTCTTCAAAATGGAGGGGAAATATTCCTGAAAACGCACCCCCTTGCTCCTTGCTAGTGTCCACAAATTCACGTACTGTGCGGATTTCAATTGCTTCTTTACCAGAATCATATGTTTTAACAAGAAGCTTGACTTCAGCACGAATGGCACGAGGTTCTTTTGTGCCATTACCTTCCACTGCGTTATATGGCAATGTTTCTCCAGAGGAACTTTCACTATTGCCACTATCATCTGTCCTTGAGGTAATTGGCATCGGTGACAAATTCATGTCTTCATAAGAGGTGGTATCCAGTAAGGTTTTGCCACCCCCAAAGCCTAAAGCAAAATCTGTTATACCTGACTCTATTATATTTTTTTGATCCCAACATGAGTGTGGCACTGATCCTTCATCTTCCATCTTGGGTTTTGAGGTGAGTTCAAATTTCTCTCTGATCTCCTCTGCAAAGGGTTCACATGGGTTATGCATCATTTGAGAATGACAAGGATCTTGAGGAAAAGATGGAGTAGTCAGACCTTGAGATGAATTGGAACTGGGTGACCTCAATTCTTGATCAAGAAATCTGTAATCTTCAGATGATAAGGGTGTTGCAGAATTTTTTAACAGTGATGGGACTTCAGTAGGATCCTGCATTTCAACTTCAGAAAGCATTCGTTCCACAGCTGCCTCAAGTTCGTCTAACTCAACTCGTCGGTCACTGACTGCTGGGACCTCAAATGAACAATCATCAGTTTCTTGAAGCGGTAAAGGAATTTTATTAAGGCTCAATGCCTTGGGCTCTTCCATTAGTGACTGAATAGACTTCTCTACCTTTTGTAATGATGAAAAAATGGTGTGAGCCTCTTTTTCTATACCATCAACAACGTCTGTGCTCTCCCCTACCGTGGCTACCTTGGAGGACATATCTACTGATTCACCATCTACAATCAGCCTCCTTGTTGAATATACAGCCGGAATGTTTTTTTGCTGCACTATTTCATCATTAATTGGTACATTTTCTTGAAAAGCATCTGAGTCTATTAGAGTTACATGATAACCTGGCACAGAAGAGTGAAAGTTTCCTAAACCTTTCTCAAATGGTTCAATTTCATCACAATGGTCATTCTGCACTTTTTCACTGATGATGTAAGAATCTAAGGAGTGAGGGGAATTTTGAAATTTTTGTAAATGGCAATCTTGGTCACTTAATGGTTGCTCTCCCACTTCTACTAATTTACAAAAGTTACTATCAAACTTGCCTTCCTCTCCCAAATCAGTCAAATAGACACCATCAGGTGACTTCACTAATGGAGATTGAGCAAAAAAAAGAAAAGGGTAGCAAAGAATGAGATGTATGCTTGTTCAACATAAGCTAAAACTGATTTTATAGCAAAACAACAATGATAGTTTTTCATTAACAATAAAAGGAATTCTTAAATAAATATATATTTGATATCATGATCCATCTACTAAAGCCCAAGCTCTCTTGTATATAGAATGAAATGCTATACTTCTAGACTAATAAATATAGAACTATACTTGAATACTGCAACAAGGAACAATCACCATGAGCACCTAAAACTTCCCCAATCATTGAAATCAACTTAAGGTCACTACCGTGAATTCATTATGAAATATTTATATATAAGTAAATATATGGACAAGAAAGGAGAGTAATACAAATAAACTGTTTGTGAGGGCTTAATGATAAATACTTCAAGATTACTATTATGTTCTACATTTTCATAAAAAGAACTGCATGTCAGTGAAATGATGATTCAAAGAGACTAAATCATTACAAACCAGGGAATAGATTCTACATGCTAAAAATTCTAGATAGACATGAGTTATCTTCACAATGATTTCTAGTTAATGTGTTATATGTTAGAAGCATTAGGTACAAGCTGTTCCTTGTTGCCTTGCTTAACATTTGCATTTCTAAGCCAATATGGATGTGCGTAAAAACAATAACTAGCACACAAAAATACACATAAGTTTACAAATAATACCATTCTCTAATCAAACTAAAAAGCCATCATGCAGACAATACAAATGAAAACTAAAGAAATTAATACTCTTCCATTCAGTAAGTAAAGCATGAATATCTGTTTTAATGATTAGTATCAAATGTTACCTAACTGAGAGCTATTGCTTTTTTATGAAATATAATAATGGTATAATTACCTGTATGAATGATTTATGTACCTAATCTAACAAGTATATTGTTGACTAAAACTTGTTATGCACAAAAACCAAGTTCCTTCTGAATAAAATTATCACACAGGAATAGAAAATACATTTTAATCAAACTACATTATACCTAACGGGTCCTTTTGTAAATATACAATTATTTCATAAAATAATATTTTGATTATTAAAATGGTTACTTATTATATATGTATGTGAACACAAGTAATGCATATTAGCAATTACATCCTTTATATAATAGATCTATTCGTAAAACATAAATAAAATGTTATGAAAACTACTGTAAATAACTGAGAAAAATGCTACAGCACTAAATGTTATTAATTTCCAGCCATTCAAATGGAATGTAATCATATATTACATCCAATTGAAAGACAGCTTGAAAAAAATTGTACAGGAAATCAATGCGGCAAATTATGAAGGGAAATAGTTGGCAGACAATAATTATTTCAAACAAAAGTAAAATCTCAGATCTTGTAAAAGTTGAAGATCATTCAGAGTTAAAGGCAAAAACAAAATACACCTGAAAACAAAACTGTTAGTTCATAGGTGAATTAATCAGCACTGCTAGGACATCAACAACCTTCAATGCATGGTATTGCAGATGACAAAAGTTAGAGGAATGTACAAACACATTAAATACATCTTTTAAGAAAGATTAAAATCACTTATCAAAATGCAGGGATAAGGAAATTTTGAGTTCAGGGTTAAGAACATTGAAGAATGAACTACCTGGTTCGTAACAATTAAGTCTGCTGTTACAGAAAAGCCCTTGTTTCAATATCATAACTCCATTAATTCTTGTTAGACTAAAAGTAATTTTAAAATTATTGAACCTTTACAGTATTATTCGTATCTTAAATTCAATTATATGATGAAATAAAAATTTTGATACATCATCTAACATGAAGCTTATGAGGCAACTGTGTCATAAAATAAAATATTTTTAGATTGCTGGAAATCTACTGTGCATCTCACCTGCATCTTCAGCAGTTAGGCCTCCGTGGCCTGCAGTATGTTTTTGCTGTATTTTCTCAGCCCATTCTGAAACAGGGAACATTATGATGAATTAATTATTTGCATTCACGGAAATCTAGCTGTAAAAACTACTATTAGATAGTCTGAATAAAATCACATTTCATTACAAGAATTCTTACTGCATTTAAAAAACTAGAAATATTCAGCATAAATCTACACTATGGACATTCAGCATTTTAATGGTTTGACACAATTCAATGTTAATAGAAGCTGTATTTACTCCTGTAGCCTAATAAATATCAATATGTGTGGTAGGCTAGCTTTATCATAGTGGAATGGAGACAATATTGATTATTTATACCAAATGGTAGCCTGTGTTAGAATTAATCTTATTTGTTCACTCTTATGCTCACTTATATGTAATAGCAAAACTTCAGAAATATGTTCATGAAAATGTGACACATATATAGTCTTCTAATGACATAATATTTTCATTATATTATCAAATATTTTTACATTTAACACAAAGAGAACATTGCTTTCAGATACATTTCTATGCACTTCTCATACAAGTGACAATTGATGTAAACCTTTATTTTTTATAAAAAAATTGTTTTGCCTAAATGGAATAAAAGAAAAATGACTGCCTGAATATTCTACTGTCATAATTAAATAATTCATGTCCCATGTTATGATTCAGGTTTAAATATTTTTTCAATAAATATTAAATGACTCTTACATTCTTTTTCTTATTATATTATTTATTGAATTTACATGCATTACATAGTTCATATTACAGGTATGAACTTAAACTAATAACTTATGAAGGGCAGAGCGATCACAATCAATTAAAATGAATGTTTTTGTACTGCAAGAATAACAATCAACAAAGTATGTAATATTTTATATATTATCTTTCTGCTGGAAAAAATATTTTCTGTGGAAATGCAGATTGTTAAAAAATGTCTAAAGTATTAGAATTCATTTGAAAAATTTCTAATATATTTTAATGTCAATTATTTTAATTAATCTATACCTATTTATGAGTATCAGAAAAATGAGCATTCTTTGTTTTATATTTTAGTAAAAATTTAAATATCTTATTGTTGAATGTAATTTATGAAAAATTATTCCCATGGAATTATTTCTCTTGCTGTTTGAACATGCAGGTATGAGCCTATTAAACATTTTTATAACCTATTCAGTAATAAGGATAATTGTCTTAAGAAGTTTCTCAAACTTGTTTCTACCATATATTTTACTCCACGTTCAATAAATATATCACTTGTCTCCACACACTATCATACAATTTCTCAGACAAAAACATATCGTAAAAGAACTTAAAAACTGTATTATATTAGCATATATAAATCTTATATTCAACTCCTGAAGTACACTTATCTATGACCTAAGTGCTTAGAGCTTAAGAGCACTTAAATGTAGCATGCCAAAATAAAAAGCCAAGCCCATAATACAGCATCTAAGTAGTTTGGAGGTAAATTATCTGTATGACTAATCTACACAGAAACAAAAGAAGCAGAGTAAAGGGAGCATTATGTAGTCAGGTGATACTAATGTGGGATTGTTTAAAACCTATTATTCTGAAATGTATAATTCACCATCTCAATAATATCATATCATTGAGACTTGGATAATGCAAATTCATGGAATAATTGATAAGTACATGACATGCATTCTATTCTGTAGACCTTCACCAGTTGCAGTGCTTCTTTTAGAGGTCATGATCTTCAGACCAAGTGTTCACCATCACCATTTCAAGGCCATAGAGTGAAATGGGCAAGGCCCATACCTTCTCCAAAGAGTTGCCCAAGATGAATGGGAGGGGCAGAGCCACTCCTTACAAAAGCCGACTTTAGCAGTCCACTTCTGACTCTCACAGGAGATGACAGGGCTGACAAGGTACAGTCATGTGAGCTCTCTTTCCTCTTTTCCTGTGTGCCTGTCATTTCAGTTAAGGGGTTTCCTGAAGTTGCCTTTTTTGTCCGCAGACGCACCAATGACTCTAAGATTCGTCTTCTTGTGACTGACATTTGCAAACTCTGGTGGCTACCTGTAGTGGATTGTTTTATGTCTTTCCCATCTGACCCAGATGAATTATGTGGAGAAAGACTGCTGACTACATCAGCATCTAATTCCTGAATATTTCTCCCTTTAGCCTCCCTAGAGTGTAAGATTTTGTCTTTGTTATGTCCCTGATTTCTTTGGACATTGTCTTCAATTAAACTAACATTGTCATTAAGGGAGAGGGAACGCTGTATTGTACCATCTCGCCGCTGCCTTGATTGGATTATGTGCTTTGCTTCAATTGCTCCCGGAGAAAGTGGAGTACTTGGCATGGATTTAGTTGGAGTCCCATTTGATTTTACTGCTGTTTTATTTGATGTGGCAGATGAGAAGGACGGTAGTGAACTGTATGACTGGCGATTAAAGCCTGAAGTATTAGACTCCTGTATGTCCCTACACAATGCCTTAAATGCCTCTGATTCTTGAATTGGATTAGGGTCAAGTCTACGAGGACTAATGCTACGGTCTTTTAGGAAGGTAAATCTAATTACTGGTTTGAAACTAGTCATGTCTACATTTTCTGTAGGTTCCTGCATGTATTTAGCAGGTTCCTTTTCAGAGTTTGATGGATAATCTGAGGATGTTTCTTCTGTAGAAACATTTAATATGGGGAGTTTTGATGTAAGAGATGTAGTCTTTGCACTATTAATGTCCTTTGAAAAAAATGAAGACTCATTTGTGTGACTCTGCACTTTCATGGGAATGGATGATGCTGCTGCAGAGAGGCCTTCAAATTTAGATATCAGTTTTGAAACACTTCCTGCTCTAGCTCTCATTGACTGTGGTTCAACTCCAGGTCTGCTTGATTTTATTATCACAGTACTCTTTTTCTTACTGACATTCATAGGAGGTAAACCACTGTATGGGCTATCTTTGAAGTGCCTGGAAGTGGAGCATTCATTATTAGGCAAAGAATCACTATATCTTTCTTCATGTGACTGGCAACTGGTTGAAGAAATATGACTTTTGTTGTATTCTTTCAACAATGTTCCCTTCAAATTTTTACTACTAGGAATAGGACCATTAATGTCTACAAGACTGGGGCTATTTCCTTTGGATGGAACTTTCCTTAAACTCTTACTTTTATCATCATGGCTTATTTCAATACTTTGACTTTCATTTTTGTTTATTCTACTGGGCACATCTAAATTCTTACTACTTACTTTACTTTTCATAATTGGCAAAAATGCAGTAACCCTTACAGTTGATTTTGGTGTGTTGCTGGATTTTTCTACTCTAGCAGGAATCATCTGTTTCTCATTTTTCCAATTACTTGATTTACTTATTGGAGTTGCCATACCAGGTAAAAGAGGTGAGGAAGATGGTAGACCAATATGAAGAGAGGATTCATTGCGCATATTTATGTGAGCAGGGGATAAAGCAGTGCCTGGATCTTCTGTTTCTCTACTATCAGAGGCTACTTGATCAACAATACTATTATGGTTCATGGGAGGGAACTCATGATGATATATGTTCTCAACTTCGAGCGCCTCTTGTCCACTACTACTGCTCATGTTAATTGTAGCAGGCAAAGAGGAGAATGTACCACTGACATGTGAGCTAGTAGGCAGGGGTTTTCCTATATCTTTCATACCTTCAGTAGATCCATCAGCAGGTGAAGGTTCATGTGACTTTTCCTGATCTTGAGTTGTAGCTGCTGTCGGCATTTCAGATTTGGTCTCTGAAGCTGCTAATGTTTCTGGTACTATTGTAATACCACTGTCAGGCTTTCTAATGCAGACACAAACTGCTCTTTTGCTTGTGTCAGAGCCTGCATTTCGTGATCCCATACAAACACATACTTTTCTTTCGCCATCATAAACTGATACTTGTGAGAGTAAAGAGTCTTGCAAAATTTCCAATTCTTCTGAAGCTTCAGTGGCAACATCAACATTTATGTCATGCTGCTGCCCTTCCTCTTCAGAAAGTCCTAGATCTTCAATATCTGTATGTGCATCCAAAACTTTGTGATCCTTCAAGTATTTGGCTTCCTCAGGGGCATCTACATCTATTTTCCTAGTGTGTTTAACATATACTACTGAAGAATGATCCTCAAGTTCAAAAGGAATTTCCACTGCAAGTGGTGTGGGAGAGTCTCTACCTTCATCAGCCGAAGCAAATAATTCTTCCGTGTCAGTTGTAGTGGGGATATCTGGACTGGGAGAGGTCATATGGATAGTTGGCAAAGTTCCTATTGAGCCATGCTTTCGCGTTTGGTATTTTATATCTGATTGTCTCATCTGAGTATGTTGAACATTGACACTTTCACGGGCTTCATCAGTAAATGGTCCATCTCCCTGTTTTTCTGATATAGTTTCGAGTCCATATCCACACATTAGATCAGGAGTTGGGCTCGCATCCCTATCAAATAGCACATCATTATGATCATCAACATCAGAAGCTTCTATATCCTCTATATCAGTCTTCACATCAGAGCTAGTTGGAGTGTTTTCCGTATTTAGTGAAACTGTCTTTAGGGAGCTCTGAGTAATCCTAACTCCTGGAGGTACTGAATCAATATCACTGACCTCAAGTTCCTCTACATCAGTGGTACTTATTGATGCAGTTACAGTATTTACCTTAGCTGGAGAAGTGGGTATAGGAGGCTTTTTGTGAGAAGATTGGGGACGTGATCGAACTTTCCTTTTCCTCTGAACAGGACTTGTATCTAGAAACATTTCTTCTGTGTCAGTGATTGGATCAGTCATTGCCTGATTAGGTGCTTTTAATTTTTTCCTTTCAACTTTCATTGTATCAGTGCATTCAACGATTCCTCCTTCAATTGGTGGTAGATCAGGTGTTACCAACAAAGTTCTGTTACCTTCAGCATCTATTACTCTGAGACCTAATTCTTGATCTTCCAATTCATCTTCTGAATCTTCTAGGTCTTCGACATCTGTAGGAATAGCTCCAGATTCTTCTGGATTGAATAAACCACGAGCTTTGACTTCATCTAGAGGTAATACAAGAACTGTAGGATGCCCATGCTCATTTTGCTTCACTAGTGTTAGTTCACGAACAGGGGGTGGAAATCCTGGTATGTCTTCAGGATTGAGATCAGATGGAAGTTTATGACTGAAATAAATTTCATCCAAATTATCAGCTTCAAAATCTTCCAAGTCAGTCACTGCATCATCAGAATTTTGTTGCTCAACTTTTTTCTCGAATTGTTCCTCTAATTGATCAGCTCCATATTCATCTGAATCAGATTCTCCTGATGATATCAATTCTTCTACATCAGTGACACCACCATCAGCAGGCTTTAGAATCAACAGAGGAGATTTCTTTATTTTGGGAATATACTTTCTGTTGTCTTTTGAGATTTCAGGTGATACAATCACTGGTACTGGGTCACTACCATCAGGTGTGTCAAAGAATTTTACTTCCATAACTGATATCTGGGATTTTCCATTCCTCCAAGTCTTTCGTGCCATTCTGGCTTCTGAGTCACTGCCTTGAAAACTTCCTTCCTCTGTACTGCATTCAGATGAAATTGAAGACTGATCATCAATATCCTTATGCTGTTGAAATTTAATTGGTGATGCTTCTGCCAACTCCTCTGTATCTGTGAGTTGGTTTTCTAGGCTGACTGATTGACCAGCAGAGGCATCCAGAGTAGTTTGGGACTCCATTACAGACCCATATATGCTTTCCATTTCTTCAATGGAAAAAACATTTTCTGGAGGATCTTTCAGGTAATGGTAATGTTCCATTGCCACTTCATCTTCTGTTCCTGAGGCTTCTAAATCTTCTATATCAGTATGTCCTTCTTCTTGGTCATCTGGAACCCCCAATGTCTTCCCAACTGATGTCTGGCTTTTACTCTCATGTTTTTTTGTCAGTTCATTACCTTTCTTAACCATTCCTTGAACTAGAGATTTCTGGGTGGTTCCATGCTTATTCGAATTTCTTTTTGTCATTTTTGTAAAACTTTCATCATCAGTGAATTCCACATCTTCAACATCAGTTGCACTTCCCTTTGTCAAATTTGGTGGCCGAAGACTTGCTTTACCTTTTGGTGGATGACGACGAGTTCTAGAAAGTACTGCTGCTTTAGTCTTTTCTTCTTCTGAATCAGAATCCAGCATTTCAGTATCAGTCACATCAGAAAAATGTCTTATTGTGCCTGGTGAAGTTGGACTTAACACAGAACGGTGTGTGGGAGACTTTCCAATACGTGGAGATGATCTACCATGTCCTTCATTGATCATGACTGGCAATTCATTTTCAGTACTTGTTTTTCCATGGAGTGAGGATATGTCTGGGCTATGAGAGTGGCCCAGTGAGGTGAATTGACTTTGCTTCTTCACTGTATCAGATATATCAACAGTTCCCATATTCTCCAACAGTTCTGAAAGAAATTCTACGTCTACCTCCTTAGCAACATTCTCATCTTCTGAGCCTGACATGTCTTCAATATCTGTCACCATACCTGTTGTCCTAGAGTCTTCAGGAATTCCAAGGCCATGAAAGGATGGCTCACCAGTGGAAACAATTGTTTTTCCAGAGTTAGAGAGGCTGTCATATTTAAATAGTTCTTCATAACTGCCTTGTGCATCTAAAATATTCTCTAAAGCAGCAACCATGTGAGGTGAAGCTGTGTCTATTTCATTTTCTTCATCTTCATCCCCACTAGCCTCCATATCTTCAATATCAGTAATTGCTCCATCTTCACCAGTTTTAGCACTAACAAAATGTTTTTTTATTTTACTCTTAGAGATCTTCAGGTCATCGAGTTCATCCTCCAGGTCCTCAATATCTGTATGGGTGTCGATTGTGTTTACAGCATTTTCTAGTATATCATCAGGATCTCTATCAAGTGTCTCATCATCATGTGTAATTGCAATCCGTGGAACATTAGACTCTTTCAATGACATTTCTGTACCACTACAGTGGGTTTCCATAGTCTCAGTTAAACTGCCTTGACAAGGATGGTAGTGGGGTTGGTCAATTCTTTTATTGTACTGTGTTTCTAATGAATCCTTAGGTGTGATTTTTGAAATAAATGAATTTAACTCTGAGAGGTTTGAACTCTTTTGGATAGATAGTGAATCTGTATCAGCTAAATCAATTGGGATAAGGTCTTGGTCATCATCAGTAGAAGTGTTGTCAAATGACTTGATATTATCAGAGGGTTCAATTAATGCATAATCTGACTCAGACTCTGAGGATGAAAAATAAGCAATATTTTCTTTAAATAAATCCCTTCTACCTACTTCATCCCTAATAAAACTATTTTCATCAGGATGTGGTCCTTGATCAAAATGTAAAGAGATATCCCTAGAGGACAGTTCTTTTGGTGAGGTAGGAATTTGTCCATGAAACTGGTCACTCTGGAGATCACTGTTTTGCAGTGGATACACTCTTCGTTGTTCCTTCTTCCCACCTAAATCAGAATACTGTTGAGTAATATGATGATAATTGTTAGAAATCTCATTGTCAGAAACCTTTGCAATATATCTCGAAGGGGTGTCCTCAAATGGATTTGTATTGTCTTTTAAACTTAAGTGGGACTCATTTTCCATGGGATTTTGAACTTCATGCCCGCATTGGCCACTTTCTAACTTACCTTCAACCATACCGCATTGCCTAGGAAATTCAACAGCTAACTTGCTTAAAGATTGTGCTTGACTTTGGAGGACTGATAACAATTGATCTGTTTGCTCCGAACTAAATTGAGAAGGCCAAAACGCTTTCCGTACATTGGAAATGATCTGTTCTAAGTCTGAAGCCATGCTCTGAACGGATGCGGACGTGGAAAAAAGCTGATGGCAGCGAGCAGAGTGGTGAGGTGCAAGTCGTTTACCTTGGGGATGTTCCCCTGCCTCTTCCACCTCATCACCAGCCACGTACTCGAACTTGTGTTTGACACGTGGGGGTGTGACAGCTCGAACATCCAGGATGGGGGAGAGGCGTTCCTCTGAAACTTGCGTGGTGCGAACCGTTCGGCGATGGGTGGGTTGGGAAATGATGGAGGAGGGAGATGGTGAAAGATGAGATGGGGTCGTTGGGTGGCTCGTCCTCTGAGGAGCAAATGTCCCACTCCTTGAAAGAACTTGACGATATCCATCTTGTGCACCACTGAAATCAAGGTCTGAAGACGAGGAAGGTAGGGCTATTGAATCACTAAGTGATGAGTCTGTGGTGTCAATTTGAGATGAATCCAACTGGGATGAAAAAATTGCTCCTGAAGGAGTAGTTGTACTCTCAGTAGAAAGTTGTGATGATTTACTTGGAGCTATCCTACGTAGTGATTCACTTGTTGTAGGCTGCCGGTATATTACTTCAATAGCACCAGTCACATCAAGAGTTCGTGTAAATACTTCAGAAGTCATTAATTGTGTTATTGAGCCACTTGCAGCAGATGAATGGCGCATGCGACTTGGACTTGAGGGTAGTGATGGTGTTGGACTTGAGGAGTCAGGGATTCCGAAGGATGGCTGACAAATAGATGGAGATGGAGTCGATGTCATAACAGTGATGTTACTTTCAGGAGAGGAATCCACCACCTTTGGACTAGTCTGAGAGGGAGAAACTTCACTTTCTGAATCTTCAGCCGATACTTTTGGAGTGGCAGGACTTACAATGGTGGACTCAGGGATTTTAGGGGCAGAACTAGAAGTTTGGGTTTCTAAAGAAGACTTTGCTGGTTTCAAAACTTTTGACTGAGTTATGGTTTTCCTGGTTTGCTTGGTGGTAGAAGTCCCAGAAGTTCGCTCAGAAATCCTTGTAGAAGACATCCTATGAGTAATGGTACTTACTGACTGACGTCCAACAGAAACTGATGCCGCAACAGAGGACTGAGTTTCAGATGATGTTTGAATCTCACTCTCTCCTTTAGTTATTTCTTTCTTTTTCGTTGAAATTGAGGATCTAGGAAGTTTGCTGTGAGCTCCTTTTCCAGATGTAGCCTTTTTAGAAGTAGTCTCTTCTCTAGACTCAAGAGACCCATCATGTGAGGGTCCAGGAATACTAGAAATTGATAGTTTCTTTGATGATGCTGATCTATCCTTGGCTGATTCGTCCTTTCCTATAGCTTTTTTCTCCAGTTCTTGGGGTCGTTTCTTTAGAGCATGTGGATACTCGATGCTTCCATCTCGACTAGTAGAAGATTTTCGGAGGGCTGGTGATTTCTCACTGGCATCTGAAGTATCTCGAGTAGAACGATAAGAACGAGAATATTGACCTTCTTCTCGTCTGTGGGTGACTGTGACTTTTTTACTACTACTACTAGCTGTATCTTCTGCATAATGGCTTTTCTTGTAAGACCGCTCTCGCGGGAATGGTTCTTCCAACTGCGAAGATACACTATGGGTGCTTGAATATGCCTTCCGTTGTGAGTCAGATGGGGGGTGTACATACCCAGCTTGATAGGATTTACTGCTAACTTTCTTCCTTACAACTGTTCCTTCTGAGTCGCTTGGTAGAGTAGAAGGCTTTGTAGGGACAGGACGTTTCTTTGTAGCATCATGTGTCAACAAAGATGCTTTAACAGAGTCATCGGAACGCTTACGTTCTGCAAGAGGTACTGTGGAAGATTCACGAGTCCTAGTTTTACTAAAACTAGCAGTGCTAGTCTTCTTACTCATGGTTGGAGTCTCTGGAGGATGCTTCACACGTGAGGTAGATTCTTTTGGAACTAATGTTTGAGACTTCACAATTTTCTCACAAACACAAATCGAACGCTGACCATCTCTAGTGACTTCTACAAAAGTCGCACCAGAAGATGAAGTATGCATTGTGGTCTCAACAGTTTCATGAGTAGAGGTAGTTGAGTATAATTGTGATGGATCCTCCGAGACAGTTACTTCTATTGTGTCATCATCCTTTAGTACAATATCATCAGAAGTAACATCTAAGATAGGCCTATAATGATGTGAATCTCCACTGTAAGGACACACCGAATGTTTTTCTGGGAATGACTCTTCACCAATTGGAAAAGAATCTTCTGCCACTGTTACTTCAGTTCTCCTGGATTCTAAATTATCTACTTTGACATCTGACAGTGGTGGTGACAATTTGGACTCCATAGGCTGTTCCTCCATTCTTGTGATTTGTCCTACTTTTACTCCATCGCTGGTGGTGTGACCAATAGAAACAAGCTCAGGTGCTTTGATCACATCCATTTTATCAAATGCAAGTTCAATGGTTATTTCATCACCTTCTGTCATGCTAGACTTTATATCAGGTATACAGGGTAAATCAGGAGGCATTTCTGCTGCTTCATGGGAAATTGAAAGTTTGTCAGGTACTTTTGGAGACGAAATTATTTCTGATATTAAATATACATTTGATTCAGAGAAAGTCTCCTGATCATGGATCTCACCAGTTGAAAGGGGCAGTGAAACAGATTCAACCGAATGTAATTCATCCGACTTAGAAATATTCCCAGACTCATCGGCTAACTTCTTCTCAACAGTGTGAATTTCATCAACAACAGTTTCCAACACATTGTCAAGCACTACTTCCTCCTCAAATATCGTTACAACCTTTACATCTTTCTCATCATAAACACCTGACGAAATAAAGGTCGTAGTATCGGTGTCAAGTTTTGGTAACAATATGCCATGGGACGTTTCAGACGTTGAACAAACAGATTCTTCAACAGTAGAAATTGGAGTTTCAGGAAAGGTGACTTCGCTAATCTCACGAGATGTCGATAATACTGATCTGTCAATAGTACCTTTACGTCCAACATCGCTCGTGGAGGGATGCTCTTCAATAATAGAGGAGAGACTAGCTTCACTGTCATCAATGAATGCTTGTGACGGGAAAGGAAAACCTTCTGGGGTAGGAGTAAGGTCTGGCTTCAGCTCCTTAACCTCCTGTTTAATCTGCCTAGTAACTTCTTTTACTTCAATCATTAGTTCCTTCATCTCGTTTTCGGAAAGAACTCTTTTAGTAAGAATGGAGAGTTGCTCCCGCCTACTCTTAGATAAAACCGGTCTACGAGGTTCATCAGATACTTCCGGACACGTCGAAACCGACGCCTGAGAACCAACGGTATCAGACTGAGATTCCCCATCTTCACTGATAGGTACACTAAGAGTACTTACAGTAGACACAGGAATAACAGTATGATGAGATTCAGAAAGATGAGCAGGGCTGGGTTCATTTTCATCAAACATTAAGGACTTACAAGCCACACCACTGCTATCAAAGGAAGAAACGATTTTATCAGGCACGGATGGTAACGCATCAGACGAAACGACACTTAGCGAAACAGAACCTAAAGCTAAAGAAGAAGAAACCCCACAAATACTAGTGGAAAAAACCTCAGAAGTGGATGTATCATCGGCGATAGAAACAATACGAGAATCGTCATTATCTACCGAAAAAAGAGTGCCCGATGATTCACCATGATCTATAAGAGAAGGCACAGAATCCGAAATAAAATAACGCGTCTCAGAAGAACAATCAACAGGAAGGACGAAAGGAGACTTTTTCGAACCCAAACCTAACGTAACCAAACTGCGAGTTTCATTTAAATCACAAAACACATCTACCTCATCTACAGCCGAAGATAATTCTGATGCGGAATGCAACAGCACATTGGGCATTTGAACAAAATTCGTGAGATCTTGGCCCTCATCGCTCTTCTTAACGCACGTGACCGCCGGAGGTGCTTCCGCTAATTCCTCAGACGGTGATTTCGGTTCGCCTTCCCTCTCAGAAATGGGTGGCG
>WURS02000016.1:3282596-3367692 GCA_011762765.2 Rhinocypha anisoptera | reverse complement strand
GCAAGAGAGCTAGCACTAGATAGGAAAGGATGGAGGGCTGCAGTCAACCAATCTTCGGATTGAAGTACTGATGATGACGATGTGTCATTTGATGAGCACAGGTAAAAATTATAATAAAAGCCATAAAGAAAAGTAATTTGTGCTGTACCAGCATTTATAACAACTGATGCTTCTGTACCAGGTTTCACAGAGAAAGACTTTCCACTACTGGAGATTTATTTCACTCACAGTACATAAAAAACAATCAACCATGTCAGAACAGATGTAAATAAAATTTCATGATGCCTGATTGTGTTTCAGATGCTACAGCTTCAAATTCTGGCAAACTGAATTACATTGTACGGAATAAGGTACCACAGAGAATATTTACAGATTTAGGTAACAATGCTGGAGTTCTTGGTCTAATTGACACTAGAAAGTGTTCTCAAGAACATCAAAATATTACAAATTGCCTCTGTGCTTAAATGAGCACTGAAATTTCAAATGCAGTATGGTGACTTCAACTTTGAATGTAAGTTATGAAAATTTTAATCCTGTGTATATGAATAGCCCGAGAAGAGTCAAGAGTTATGACAAAAGGAGAAAATGATTGAGCCTTCATTAGTCACCATTTGAGTCTCAAAATGAGCATAAAAATGCATTAACACTTGCAAATCTATTTCACTGCAATTATGTATTGAAGAACTTGAGATGTATTTGTCCAAAAAATTGAATTAATTTACCAAAAAAATTATGTGCTTTGGAGAAGAGACATAAGGCAAAACTAATTTTATGTTTATGCCTTCACATTGATTTCAATAATGGAAACCAAAAAATAGGCTGACTTAGTTTGGCAATTAATTCATGGGAAACCAGAATATTCATCAATATGCATTCCTCATATCTTGTCTTCGACGGAAAAGAAAATTATTTATGAAGAAAAATATTGAATAATGAAGATTGAAGCTAATTTAGCTTGACATATGTTTATAACAGAATTCTAAATATAAAAATGTTATACAATGTGGGCATTTGATTGTTTTAATCAGTGCTTGAAATAAATCTACAAAAATATTTCTCTCATAAAGGCAAACATTGTTTCAAGACTATGAACAAAGCCTAATTTCTATGTTTTCTACATAAATAATGACAATTTCCACATGAAATAAACATAAGTATTATCACAGCTGCTCTTCCAGCAGTTAATGTTATCTATTTCTGTTTAGAAAACCCTATCTCTTTTTAAATCCTCTAGTTTCTTTGTTTCGTGATAGTAATTGTTTTTCAATCATTCATTACTCTCAAACTCATACTTGCTTGGTTATGCTCAAGCCTATCTCGAACCAAGTGATTATGTTTTCTAATATATAAAAAATACTGTCTTAGCTAGAAGCTTTACAATTATCTGTCTCAAGAGATTGTTACTGTGTAACTGTGGACATAACTGTGTAACTCCATACTAAGGACGTTTTTAGTCTCACTAAAAATTACCTTTGCTTCTTCTTTAAGAATAGTTCCTGAATGGAAAGTTTACAAATGATACTACTATGAAAAGAATTTTTACTAAGAAAATATTTTAAAGAAATATGAATGATGGCAAAACCTCATTTAAATACTCTTTTCCATGGATTTAGAAGTTGGAAGAATTTTTTTTATTTTAGCATTTCAATTATGTAACACTACAACTTTCTCCTAAAACTACAAATTATTCTGTCCTTTCCTAATAGTCAGAAAAAGTCCTATATCTTAATGAATTCCATGCTACTTTTTCATTTGTTCATTCTACAACCTAGTACTATACCACTCCCAAAGAAAAAGGGTCATTAATATGTTGTTCACCCCAAATGGTTAAATGATTTCTAATCTATGGTTAATTTTTTCACCATCTCTTATAAACCTGGCAAACACTTTATTGATAAGATAATCAACAATCCCTGAATATGTAAGAATCAAGGCAGTATTTCTCAGACAAGGTATTCTATGATACTTGCCAATGGTAAAATCCTTCACCTTCTACATGCAAAATTAATATGACGCTCACAACCAAGTGTCTTTAATAAATATAGTGATCAAAAGATAATGCTAATGTTTCAAATTCCTCTTTTCCACCAATTTTTATTCTTCCTTTCCCATGATTTTATAATATAATGCCTGCTAGAGTGCTCAAAAGTTTTAAAGGCTGAGTGAATCAATCATCTCTAAACTAAAGTTGCAAATTTTTCATGCCTCATCAGCTTGACAAATGGTATGCCATTGCATGCTTTATAAACTAGAAAAATTAGTTAAGACAAATGCAATTAACAAAATTTAGAAATCCATGCACAAAATGAAATGCTTTACCAGGGAGTCAAGTGGTGTTGAAGGCAAGATTCAACAGAGTCATTCACCTTTTCATCTTCTCCTTTTGGAAGGGAGTTAAATATTTTTGAGGGTGGAAAGCATTCATTGAGCATGGACTTCCAAGATCCAAGAAAAATTTAATAATTTGAACGATTCCTACCTTGAACTGACGAGAGTTCTTCAGGGTGAGTGCTTAGATCATCTGACTGCCATGTCTCTGATTCTGCAAGTAGAGCAGCTTCCTCAGCGATGGAAGGTTCAGCCCCTATATGTGAAACAAATGTGGTTGTGCTTTAAAAATAAAAATTGCTACTGCATAAAGAACAGAGATAAATCAAAGAAGAAAAGCATGTGAAATACAGTTAGCACAAAATGCTTAAATAAACCAATACCTACTCCTCTTAGCACCATTAATAAGTATACATGCATGCATGCCAAGAATCACCCAAGCCATCACTCATTGATTTATTTTTCCAATTTTGATTTTAAAATGTCAACACCCATTCATCACACATTTCACTGTCTATTTACATTTACCAAGAGTCAAAGCTTCTCATGAAGTCCACAGAAATATTTTGACCAAAAAAATAAAAGTGAATGACTTATTTTCATTATAATTAAATGTCTAATCAAGTGTTAATAAAAAGTGTATAGATAAATAATGTCAGCCTGATTTATTTTACATGGATAAGATAATGTTTGCAAAACCTTATGCAAGAAAGAGATAGTAGAATAAAATTAAATGTGTTTTCACTGTGGTGAATGATAAAATGTACTTAAAAACAAACTTGAGCTGCAATTTTCTTGTGATTAATAGCAGAGAGAATGGTTTTCACAATGACAATGTTTATGAATATTAATCTGAATATTTTTTGTGGTATCAGGTAAGCATCTGAGATACAAAATAATACAACTCTTATGAGCTATTTTACATTCTTCAGAGAACCTAAGTCCATATTTTAGTTCTGCTTTTCGGTTATGTCTTCAGATCCTAAGTAATGAAGATCTTATTATTTAGGTCATCTTCAAATTGGGCATAGATTACCTCTCCTAATTTCAAAAGAAAAAGTGTTTAAAAGCCAGGTAAAATTGCAAATTTCTAGTGTAAGAATTTTTTCCTAGTTTTTGGGCATATTTTAAAGACAAGGCACTATGTTCTAACTTACCTGTGAGGGTGATTGCCATAGTACATGTGATTTTTCTTCTTTCACTCTAGCAGTCAATGAAGAAATACTATTATATGACAATTGGATAGGGTAACTGGACATTCAGACCATGTAATGTTAGATTTGATACAATCAGATCCATAAACCTTAACAGGATAGTTCATTTACCTATACATTATTTTATATGTCATATAAAGGCTTTATTGTTTCTTCTGAAGCTGAAATGCTCCAGGAAGAGGTAGTAAAACACATTACAGTGGCCTAGCTCTAAACCCCACAAAATACAGGGCTGTATTCAATGTTACAATGATACTAAAACCTTAAAATGCTTCAAACTAATTCCATATTTTTTAGTAAAACCTTGAGAAACAGTATTTTCCTATATTACCATAGGATGTATATGATAGCATAAAGAAGGTATTGATTACTGTGTTGTAATGCTCATATTTCACTAGGTCATTATGCATCAAATAAATTTTAGAAATTAACTTTTAAAATAACTATCAGTGAAATACTTTTTTTAATCCAGATTTTATTCACCTTTGATTGAATAGGTTATTTACTTAATTTACTCCATTTATAGAGATGAATTTTATTTTTAAAATCTATATTCCATCTAATATGGCAAGGATTTCATCATTAAAAAGTGAGCCTGATGCCAAAAGGTGATGGTAACTTTGCTACCAAAAAATGCAGTTTTAGTATACTTCAACAATTCAACATCATCTTTGTTTTATATAAAACTAATAGTGCACCAAAACTGCCAGAGCCTGCAGTAGAAATCTGGTATAGATTTGATCAACTGTATTTGAGAATTGATGATTGTAGTATATAGGCATGAATCTGTTAAAATATTTCATATACTATTGAAATTATTTTAAGCTTTTTTGATACATATTTGGCATTGGCTAAGCAGGAGGGGCCACCGGAACATTGAAGTTCATTTAGAAATAATCCAAACTTTTTATCTAAGAACCTTGTTTCATTTGATGTCTTACAAAGAGCATTTTTTTCGAGAAGTGATTCCACATAAAAGCCAATACATAAATTATGCAAGGTGATACTTACCATATAAAACACAACGACGATGTGTAAAATCATAAGAACATAAGAAATGTTTTACATGCAAAATACTTTACAAATGCTGCAACTTTTTATAAGTCATGAAAGACTACTTGGATCATTACCCTTGTGCTGCACATGGACCTTATAGCTCTTTACAATCCTTGAGTTTGTTATTGGGTACTTAATGTACTATGTTCACCTGAATTTGGTGAATAATCTTGAATGTAATTATAAATTATCACACAATTTTGACAATACTAAGCAATGACATTGTGATATCTAGAATAGAGGCCAAATTTTTGTTTTTTATATATAGCTAAAAACCACATGGCTATATCTCCAGCTATTTAGTTCTCACATTAGTATTCTGCATGACTTAATGGAATTCTATATCTTTACAATAACCATTGCCTATGATAATCATTGTATTTAGTCAGATTTGAGTCATGTAGTAGTAAAAATATCAATTTAAAGTTATGATGAGGGACATTTATATTTAAAAAGGTCATTAATTGTATTAATGTATATGTCATGAAGCTATTAAAGGACATTTATACCACATATCATGGTATTATTTTTTTAATTTACCACATTTGTAAAGAGTATATAAAAATACACGAGCATGTACTTGATGGTAAATTAAATTCATTGGGTGTGTTTGAAAAAGAAGAAAATATTTCTGTGGCTTTTGCTGGTAATAATCTCACTGAGAATCAAAATTTTCCTGTATGGTTTGACTGTTATGCATTTTAATTCTTTTGTTATTACCCACAAAGATGAACAAATGCAATAATTAGCAATACCTCTGAAAGAATCATAGTAGTCTGTACAATATTTAAAGGTGATAATGCCATGCAATGAATTTATGAACTTAACAGCTAATAAATAAAAATCATGATAAAGATTCATTAACTCAAGTGTTCATGGTCCATTAACATTTTGAAGATTTTTTTTTCCACCCTTAATAAATGATATTCTGAGATGGTTGACAGAGTGGTTGCCAGTTCTTCCCCATCCCGTAACCTCAATATCTTATAGATATGGTGGTTTACCAAAAAATATTTTTATCTTGATGATGAAATCTCTAGTAGACAGGAGAAAATGCCCATAATTAACCAAATTTCATGATAAAAATTCATCAAATTTTTACGAGAGGATACAGATTTCAGTGCATAATGACTAATCTTCATTGCATGTAAGCTTAGTAATCCAGTAGTACATACCATATTTTCCAGCTTATGAGATGTGGTTTTTCTCCAAATAAGTCTACAGAAAATCATCCTGCATCTTATATGGTGATAAAAAGGTTATTAATTTTTCCTGGAATAACTGGCAAAATTTAAGGTGCATCTTATAAGCCATAAAATATGGTACATTATTAATGGCATCTTAGTTTGTATCAGGATAATTCAGTTGAATTATTGCTAGATTAAATAAAATTGTTTGAGAAGCATGTTTCAAAGGCTTTTTGTTTTTCATCTTCTGCAGAAAATACCAGTATAAAACAGACTCAAGTCATTCTCATTTCATTACAAGTGTTTGTGTAATAATGAATCTGAATTTATGTGCATAACGTGAATTCATGAGAAGCAGATCAGACTTCAAGAACATGATTTGGTAGTCAGCTTGACAAATTTCCTCTGGAGGAACTGATTCCAAAAAACACTCCATAGTTATGCTTAAAGTAAATAATTGGAAGTATAAAAAGGCAAGGCATTAAAAATTAGCAATTTTCCATGCAGTTCCCAAAAAAGATTTATCTTCCCATATTTTCATTCTAATTAAGCTATTGGTTATAAAATGGTTAAGGATGATGAAAAGGACCACTGCTGATCATAGTATGGCATGTGAATGCTAATTAACCAGTTGGTTAATGACTGCTGATAGATGCAAAGCATTGTGAAACAAACACAATAACTGTGCTCTAAATATTCACATTATTTTTATGTCAATAAAGAGTAATCTTCAGAAATTGCTAAACTCTGTTATTCATTAGACCCTCTGTAGAGTAGGAATTACAATCCAACTGAAAAAGTGAAATCAATTTTGGGAGGCAATGAGAATCGATTCGTATAAATTTTCTAGGGAGTTAGAGACTCCAACCTGCACTTGAGATATCTGGATACTTGTATGAAGAAACTGGGCTTCTTGAAATGGATGGTCACACCAGAAAAAGTTAAAGAGAGATCCTTTATCCTGTCTCATGAATCTCATATTGAATGACAATTTACAGAAGAATACAATTTCTGAATTAAACATAATAGAAGACAATTCTTCCAATGTCATAAAAAAGGGGGTGAATGAACATAACGTAATTATTGGAAAATCTGGATGTTGGAAGCAAAAACCTGGCATTACAATGGCGGAAGTCAGCACACAACCATTTGAAGTACCCAAAAATATAATGCAACCAACTCATACTTAATTAAGTCATAAGACTGGCAACCTAATACTCTATTCCACAAAACTTTGAGATCACTTGCAGGTGACTTAAATGTTAGCATGTAAATAAGATGTTTCTTCACTCACAAAATGTATAATGTTTCAGATTTCATAAGATATAACAGAAAACTTTATTATAAAGTGTGTTTATCAGGTTTGTTCTCCTGAGCACCTTTTATGAAATCTCTCCACCAAATACAATCTAGATATATGGTGGTTATAAAATACATAAATAATGATTGAATCATTCATTAAAACTATATATTAATCATATTGAACAATAGTATTAATTATAAGAGTAATGCATGTTGAAATTTGAAATGGTATTTATGAAAGTGTATACTTGTTCTGAAAGTTATATCTTCAAACATTCAAGAGTCAATCAGTAGCAAACTATTAATTTGTGTAAGAAGAAAAATGTTTAAAATAATTCTCTAGAAGCCTTCAAATTTGTACTTTGTGCATCACAAAGTATAATAGAAGAAGTTGATATAATATGTCAAGACTTAGTTTGAATTGATTCAACACAAAAACCTAAGGATGTATCTAATAATTCAGAAGATTAAGGCTTGGCATAATTCCAGAAGATGTAATACATCTAATCAGACTTTAAACACTAATTATTCTGACCTTTGGGGTCACAGGTTCAATAGAGAAAAGAGAATCATGGGAAATTATATTCGGTACTAATGAACTATTGAAAATCATATAGTGAAAACATTTGAAGGGTGGCAGAAAGAAAAAGTCGCTCCATCAATAACATATTCTCGCTCAGTAACATATTTTATGGCAACATTAGTTTGTATCAACTTTATAGTATTCATCAAATTCAGAGAAGATTGTGGTAGGTTGAAAATACTGCTAAACAATAGTGGTGAAGATCAAACTCAGAAGTAGAGTTATTTGAAGAGTGCCAGGAGGAGAAGTTGTCAGCAGCCACTGACCAAGTACATAGAATTAAATGCACCGTATATTACATTATATTCTTGGCATTGATTTTTTTATGAATTCAAGAAAGCATTATCTGTTAAGGCAATGGAATTATCACAAAATCTTTTAACTGCTTGGCAGCTGACTGACTGTCTAGATGAAAGAGCAACACTTTTTGGATAATACAACAGCTGATATAATTTAAAAAAATTATACTTTTGGAACAATGGATATACTGAATTCAATAATGGGCTTTACATTTTCTTGAAACATAGATGATGTATTTTGCACACTTATAACCTTAATACAAAGCAATACGTGATAATGGTTTATAGTCTATAACAACTAGACTAAGAAAAACTTAGGAAGGACACTTTTGAAGAAGTCAAAGAAATCCACTATTACATCCCAGCATCACCAGTAATGGAGAGAGAAAAAGTGAAATGGCATCAGACAGAATTAGAGAAAATGACTGCTGTAGGAAAAATATAAAAATGATGAAGAGAGAGTGGCAAATGAAGAAGATGATGAGTGGATGAATGTGAGAACAAAGATAATACTAGTTATCGAATATCCTTCACCACAATTGTTTCCAATAACTGCAGAAAATGTGGAAATTAATAATCAATGAGGCAGACCAGGATGAAAAAGTTAAAAATATATAACAGAATTTGAAATCACTATAAGGGTCTTTGTTGGTAAGAATTGGTAGGGCCATGTTAAACATACCTGGAATGAATCCTTTGATAGTGTAGATGGTGATTTTTTTGAGTAATTGTAAATTACAAATTTGACAAACTGATTTTTTTAGGGAAAAGAGCCAGATTTTTGGGAGAGTAAGAAACAAAAATAAGCTATTCTTGGAATACCTTCAAAGAAAAAATTTCTTATACACATAGTTTTCTCATTAGGCACTAATTTTCCTTTCCTTTCTAAGCACTCACTATTACAGTACTATTCATTCAATGTATTGAGAAGAGCAATGAAGAGCAATAGCATAGTGGCATGAATGGAAAATTGCATGAAAGAAGTGGAAAAAAATGAAGAAAACTTCAAGACAGATTGCATCCTCCATGTCTTTCTTTACAAATAGTTAAGTTAAACAAATCTAAACTAAATATTTAAATTGACAATTTCTGTTTCAATTTTTTCATTATAATACCATTCCTCATTGGCTGTGATATAATTTTAATTGAGAGTATAATATTTAAGATGATAAATTTTCAATTATCATAATTTGAGAAATAATCATAAATTAGATGAAAATTCCCAATTCCCAAAATAAATGTGATAAACAACGGTAATAATATTAATCTGTCAAATAAAATTAATATTACTACTACAACTGTATTACATTCATACATTAACATCTGTATTTCATACATTAGAATATTTCATTATAAGATATCCATTAAAGCCAACTTACTGTATCAAAGTTAAAATTTAAGGAAGCAAGGATAGAAGTAAAGCACAAAAAACCTGCTCTTACATTCCTACGAAAAACTGAAAGAAAGGAACTTCTTTGCTGTGCGAACATATCATTGTAGTGATCCCAAAAAAGATCCAGCCTATCTGCCAGAAATCAAACATAAGGCCTATAGACAGACATTTAAAAACAGAAATAATGAATTCATGCTAAATTGTGATAGGAGAAATAAGAAATAATGGATAAAACACCATTAAAAAATATTTGTCACCACTTCAACAAATTCATATTTCCTCAAGTGAATTATGTCTATTGGATGCTTACTAATTTAATGCATTTATGACATTTTTATGAAATAAATATTCCATCAGTATATCTTTCCTGATATGAATGACACTCATTGATTCATTAAGTATCTACCTCTGGTGATTATTTTTAGCAAAGAAAAGTTATAGTCCTCAGAAAAAATTAATAATGTGAGCAGTCTCCCTTCACTGTGAAACATTGACGGGAAATATTTCATATATTTCTCTATAGTTCAAAGGGTCTAATTGAAAAAAGGAAAATATTACTGCAAAAAACTACCAGTAGTCAGTGATTAAGGTGGATTAGATCGATGGGTATCCTTTCCCAAAATGATTTGCAATTTATCAGGCATCAGGCTTTTTAAAAGAATTTTCTCAAAGGTTAAAGGAAAGATCCTTAAAAGCTTCTCAATAAAAGGCATAATAACTGCAGGATCCATTCAAGCAAAATTGAACAGTTCATTCTATTATTGTTATCTAAAACTTTCCATAACCACTTTGATCACAGTGTTTTAAAATTAAGCGTGCACTCTAAACGGTTACTCTAATCATGGCATGCAGATAAAATCAAACTGTAATATATGATCTGGCACCAAGTAACAACTTTGTACCTTGCAATATTGTTGTTTTGGTGATAGTTGTTTGCCTGACAGTGGTTCCATCTGGTGTGACGTACTCAGTATGCTCTTCACCAACTACAGTGTCCCTGGCTGGAAACTCGTGAGTCACTTTTGTACTCAATACTTCAGGTTTGAGGAGAGCGAAAAACAAAATTTGTAAAATTCAAAATCCTAACCATTAAACTACAGAAATTTCAAAATAGCATTAGAAAATTACAACATGGTAAATTTTTTAACAACGATGAAACCAGCTATGGTAATCCTCATGAATAATAAAAATTCTTATAGCAGGGAAAATAAGGTATATGGGTATATACATAGCTCCAAGAAGAAAAACTGGTTTTCAACTAATAAAAATAATATTGAAAAGAGCAAATACCTGTCCCTTCCTTGAACTCTGCAGGGCTTGGAGGTGGAGTCTTTGAAATCTTCGGTGAGGTAACAGCTAAGAATAAAAATTTGGGAAAATATTAATGCTACATTAGTATTTTGAGTGTTCTCAAAGGTACAAAATATATTTTACTGTTATTATTTTATAAAACTATCTAAAATCGTGTATATTCAATGGAAAAATATTTGTAAACCAAGTTAAAATTACAAATAATAATGATAATGAAACATTCATTCCTGATTGATTATAAAATTTCAGTGTTTCAAGAAACTGATTTAAGTAACATTTAGAAGGTTGACATGCCATAATTGAAAATTTTATGTACAATATAAGCCAAATATTTGACAAGTACATAAAAGTGTAGGTAACTACTGTGAATTATGTATCACTGAAAAAATGAAAGACTAATGAAGCACTGATAAATTTTTATGGCATTGATATTAGTATTTTAATTGTTTGTATACACAATGCCAATTTTCAGGTGCCATACATTACTATTAAACAAGTTTTTCTGAAAATTCATACTGATTCATCTATCTTTTGATAGAGAAGGTAGAGAACTACTAGAAGGTGAAAAACCAAAATATTAGGCAGGAAAGATATCCTAGAAGCTCATTTTATATTTATATGTAATAAAAGATACTATAAAAGTTAAATGAAAGTTATACTTTCATAAATGAAAATTGGAAAAATAATTTAAATGCTGCTGCAATTGAAATTTATGCTGTATTAAAAAATAAACTTCCTCAGCAGAATTTAGGATTCCGTTTGGTAAGAACTTTACAGAGTGTGGCTTAAAAAGAGAAGAGACTACATATATTTTTTGTCAACTGTATTATGGTGTGCAACAATTCAAGCATAGCATGTGTACAAAAGTACTACAAAGCATTGAACGAAGTAGGAAATATTATTAAGAAAGGGGAAGGCCTAAGCAAAATGACAAGCTTTACAGAACCAACCTAATTTAGCCTGTACATTTGAACCATTATATGTTGTCTTATCATGGGAAAATGCAATATGAGTTAAATATATATTAGAGATTCTAAATTTGGATGAATTGTTAAGAATAGTATTAGGGTAGCTAAGATTTCTCACCAGTGCAAAAGCTACAGAATGGGTAATGTACTGCCTATAGGGAAAGTTTGTATAACCTTTAAATTTATCCTATAAGATATGGATTTTGAAGTATTTCTGAAAAAAGATACGACTTTAGCCTAGTACTGTATATCCTAATTCAGTTTTTCATAATTTCTACTTATTATGCAACCACCCTTCAGACAATCATTCATAGTCTATGATTCGTATCATGCCAGTTTTCACTCAATCTACCAAGCATGGCATACTATTTCAGTGGGTAGGGGTTTGTAGAATAATTACATCAAATTTAATCTGAGAATGAATGTCATCTTAGTGCCAAAGTAACAAGGTGATAAAACATAACTGAGCACTTACAATGAAAATATTAATGATGAATGATAATTTTATCAGTCAAGGTTCCTTTATCACAGGAAAATGACCAATAAACTCAAGGTTGAAATTAATTACTCAATATAAAATCTTACACAACTAAATAATTATGTGCTTTATAAGACTCAAAGAACTTCTACAATTGAAGTCTTTGAAGCACTGAATCCAAACTGTTACTCCAACTCTCAAATTATTTATAAACATTCCAAGTGTTAGTCCTTGAGTGTATCTTAGACAAAAAAAACTGTTTACAAGCAGCCCAGTGTCTTCATCAAATTTTGTGATAATTGTAAATTTCATACAAATATGAATTAAGTTTAACAGTATATGGAAATCAAGGAAATAAATTCATTAAAATAATCCCTAATTATACCATGTTTATGTATATTGATTATGTTTCTTGAGCAAGAAGGAATAAGCAAAATACTTGCATTTGAAGAGAGTTATTTTTTAACCAAATTAAATGGAAACTGATAGGATAGATGAAGAATTAATGTATAGGGAGAGATAAGCAGAGAATGATAAAATCCCAACTACATAGTATGTAAAACTTGAAAATAATATATATTAAGGATTAATATTTTTTTAATTATTCCCTTAAAAAGTTAATGACATTAGTGAGCCTTTATGCATATCTTGTGAACCAATTATCTCCATGCTCTGCTTTTCTATGGGGGACTTTGTTGTTGAGAAAAATAAGACAACAGAACAGCTTTGTGAAGCAACTTTAATAATCTTACAGTTTTTTAAACCAGGAAAGGTGCAACTCCAAGACAATCATCTCAAACCAGACAAGTCAGAGTTTTTCTTAAAGCCTTCAATCAAACTATGGATATATTCATGCAAGTACATAGGATCTGTAAGAAATGATTCTTCTGAAAGCTGATGCACAAGGGACCACAATAATTTACTTCTACAGTTTAAGTGAAGTGTGGTCAGTTTTGATATGACATAAAATAATGCAAAAGCATGAATAAAAAAAGAATCAGCCTAATAGAATGGCAACAATCCAACTCATAATATTTGATGAGATAAACTTCAGAGTATGATGGAGGATGCTGAAGAGCATTTCATCCCAAATATTGTAGATCTCAATTTCAATGCTTTAAAAGGCTCAGAAATGCATGAACACATTTTATGCTGGCATATTCTGATACCTTCAGGAAAACTGATGAATGGATGTAAGCAATTAATCAAAATGTTCTCACTCTTGAAACATTTACAGGCTTCCTGATAAGAACAACAGTGAAGTAAAGAAAAAAAGTGACAATGAAAGGCAATTCTGGACCAAGAATTATATAAATATAATGGTGTTATTTGAACTCATTTTGGAAATATAAAGCTAAAGGGTAACATTTGGTTTTCAGGTTTCCATAATTATTTCTGAACCAATACAAGGAATCAAACATACTAGTTTAGCTTAGCATTTTTTTCTTACAATGGTGTGTAAAATTATGATAAAACCAAATTGGTTGAAGGGAGTACTGTTCAAAAGCTTGGTCTTTGTGCGATGCTTTTTTCAGTCATATCCATTAACATGCTTACTTATAAGGTTAACAACATACGAAAAGGCAAAAATAACCATTGAAACTATTTCTATCTAATCAGAAAGGATCTAAATGCATGTGCCATATGATTAAGTGCCACAATTAAGGAAGGTGATTTGTGGATAATTTACCCACTATCTAATTAAAAATTATTCCTTGAGATTAAATTCATATTAAATGGCGAGGATATAATACTAATGACATTACTTATAAGTCATAAATATGCTAAATAACCTTCAACTTATTCCATAAAAAACCAAATGTTACTTTGGCACTTTAATTGAAAGAAGTTCCATTGTTAAATCACATGAATGGAGATTAGAGTGATGACTGTGATTTCTAAAGAATAGACAAACTATGGAATGGCTTCAAATGGCATTGCATATTGTCTTCTGGCCATAAAATTTCTCTAAGTGATCAAATAAAATATTGAAATAAAAAGTTTACGTACTTTAAAATAATTAAAGATTCACAAATGAAAGCCATAACCATAAATGGAGAACCCATCCATAATTGAGAAGTTACATCATTCCATCCACATTGATTTTAAAGTACCACTTGACTTCCCCATTCCATAGAATGATAATGAATCGTCTTTTATGATAAGATAAAAATATGATTTTGTTTGAAGTAACAAGGCACCTGCTATTACAAGATATGTACACTGTGGCTATATTTATTTAGACAGTATTCATAACATTAGTAGGAAAAATTAAGAATCTATCATAGAATTACTCACCATGTACTCAATAAAAAAATAAAAAACAAAGTAATGAAAATTTTCAAAAAGCTGATGGTACTGCAAGAATCAAGATATAAATTAAAATATGTTGAGTAGCAAATAAGCCAAAATGTATAACTTTTTCAAGATACTAAAATCCATATGGCAAAGGGAAAAACGGGAAGTCAAATATATCTATTCAACCACTCCATTACTGAACCACTTTTATTGTACCAATCAAAGTCTTAACAATTTCAACTGAATGTAAAAGGATATGTGTATACTAATTAATGAGAGTCAATAATTTCCACTCCATAACACCTTGAACTTATTTTAGTTGATGTGATACTCACTGTAGATGCTTAAGAGAAACACTAACTGCACCTTTCAATATTACTGAACATTGAACACTTTTTATGATTGTTGAAGAAATATGCTTTCAAAATAAAGCAATATGAGCTCAGGAGGCCAGTATTTGCTATTGGCAGTACTATGAGTGGCTATATGGTATGAGATGTTATACAAGTTTATAGTACTTGAAAGACTATACTAAACTACGATAACTACTACTTGGCTCAAAGTATATAACGTAAAATTCTATAAAACCAGGTTTAAGCTCACACAGTTCTTCCAAGGAATAGACAAGGGGAAGAAGAGGGCTGTGTGAACCAAAATGATCCATGATACAATTTCTCTCTTTTCACAGAATTTTTAGTTGCTTAATTGAAAAAATATTAGATTGTAAAATTTTCATAAAAATAAAGGCAATTCATTTTAAAAATTCAGCTGCCTTGAAAAAGAGAATGATTTCTGGGAACCATCAAGGTCAATTTTTTATGAAAAAATATTATGTGACTACAGTTTAAACCATGAAATGACAAAGATTTCTGCGTTGTGTTTCTATGAAGGTGAAAATAATTCATGGAAACTTATTATTAAGTATAATAATGTTCTAAATTGTCTTTAGTCCCAAAGATATCCAACACCTAAAAACCTCAGGTTTGTGTGAAAAGTTACACATCAGGGTAGAGGGGGTCAGCTACTTTCCCTATTGTGATTTCCCAAGAAGATATGGTACCCAAAAATCAGTTAATTTTGGAGCTGGAGGTGTCCAGAAACATCATCAGGACTTGAAACTGGACCCTGCATTCAGTACACAAGTGCTATACCAACTGAGTATCCATGACATCTTGAATTCTGTGCATTACTTTTCCCAACATGTTATGATAAGTTATGTCTGCTGCTATTTAAATTTCTCATTAAGTTACAGAAATTCATGGGGTCATGCTAATTGGAATTTTCTATGGTCCCTAGGCAAGAGTTCTGAAGAAATTTTCAATTTTTATGTTGTTCAAATTCTAATTGTGATAGTGACAGAAACTGAAACTTAGAAATAAATACTTCCACATCATATTTTAGTAAAATCTTGAGTAATTATAAGAAAACATCAATAATAGTGTATGCTGCCTTGGTCATATTTTTGAAACAAGGGAAATCTATGAAAGTTACATGGCCAAAGCACAGAAATATATTCAGATCAAATGCGAGAAAGCATAGTTATAAAATAATCTTACATGCTGAGATATAAATTAATCAGAAATTAGATAATAATATATATTTGACTCCGAGACAGGAAAGGGGATTCTTGTATAGGCCAATTCAAAAAGCTACATTTTAGATTGTTTCTAAAAGGAAAAGGGAGTGGAAAGGGGCCCAGCTAAAGTGCACATTGCCATTAGAGCAAACACTGCCTCCTTTCACACCTTACACAGTTTCATGGCTGTATGGGATGTAAAAAAACAATAAATGGGACATCAAAACCTGCCAGGCAAAAAGATATGCTTAATTTACATAATCCAATTCCATTATTTTGATATTATTTCACCATCATAGGAGTGGTTTGCCAAGCATTCAAATTTTACTGCTATGTTAAAAAAAGCTCAATGCAACCTGTTATGCTCAATACAACATGTTACGCTCAATGAAATGTTATATGTAAAATTAATTAATTGTACTGTTTAGATAATGTTTGAACATACCTTCTTTAACTGGCATAGGTGCCCCTCCTTTGTAGGATGTGTCCAGGCGCCCTAGCTCTTCTGTAATCTCAGCTATCATATCTGCTTTCCTCTTTTTCTCATCGCCACTTTCTTCAGCCATGCCTGCCATTATGGTAGGCGATTTCTTGGTATCATCTTTCACAAATGGAGCTTCCTTCACTTCGTCGGGACTCCTCTTTTTGGATATCTCCTCGTGCTTAACTGGCTTTTGAGTGTCTTTCATTAGAGCCTCTTCAAATTCCTTGTATTCCTTCTCCTCACCCACATACTTTTGCTCTTCCCTTTCATAGTCTTTAATTGATTTCCTAACTTCATCACCAATTTTTTCTGCCCCAATGTCTTTGTCTTTCTCCCTTTCAGTGTCTTTGGCTTCCACCTCACTCTCATGGGCAAGTCGATCTATTGTGAGCCACCAAGTAGAAATTTATATGCATTTAGCAACAGAATTTGATAAAAAAATACATAGGTACATTTGATTCTCAAAAGTCAAACAGAAAGGGGCAATGTTTTCAGAATATATTCTAATGCATTTATTTTATAACTAAATATTTTAAAGTGAAACAAATGATATAGACATACCTTCCTTAGGAGTGACTATTTTCTCAGCAGCTACTAGCTCCTCGACTGACTCGGATTCCTGTATTTAAAATGGGATGATAAAAAAAGTACAGTGTGATTAAAATGTCAATATTCAAAATGATATATTTTTAAGTTAAAAATCTTTTTTTAATCCAAATGTTTTAATGAGTTAAGTTTTTACCTGTGAAACACTTAACATATGTTAATTTTAAAAAGCTATGCATAACTGAATCCACTTTTCTTTTCGAATCCTCAAATTAATTTCAAGCAAGCATAAGCAAATTCCTCGAGAATTAATTAGTGACAAAAACTGAGTAAAGTGTTAAAATGATACTGAAGTAACTTTTTGTTTATAAAAATGTGGCCAATGGTCAGTTGATGACACTATTATTTGTGGTTCTTTCTTTGCAAGGTGCCCTTAAGTCTTTACTTATTTTCAGAAGCATAATATTTTATATGCCACAACTTGTGACAAGATGTATTAGGATACCATACTCCTACTTGTCTCTGAAATGTAGATTGATGATAACTAAGCATTTTGAGATGAATCTAATGTTAGTTATCATACATTTATTTCTGTAGCTAAAAATATCCAATAGTGGGCAATATATTGGGAATATGTACTTTTAATTTAATTCAATATTAATTTTTGGGATAAAAAAAAGCTGCAAAATGAAGACAAAATGAATGCTCTTCAAAGCCTTCTCCTGTAGCAATGCAATAATTATGCAAGTGAATGCAATAACAGCCATCTGAATGAAGAATGAGAATGGTAATTTTTTCACCTACCAGATACAGAAGAGATACCTTTGTTAGTCATAAGTTGGCCTGTTAGATGATGAAGATACATATCAAACTTCAGAGCTCCAGGCCAATGTGACATTCATGAAGAAATTCGAAACCAAAAGGAAGGCTGAATCAAAGAAGTTATTCCCTGTACAAATAATTCCCTAGAGACGTTAAATGTTAAAATCATCAACTTTTTGAACACTCAATTGGTTCATTTGCCAAGTTGGAGGGCCTCAAGATGCAAAATAAACTATAGCAGCAAACTCAACAGAATTATATACAGCCAAATAAGAAAAAATAGTCACAAGTAATGTATATAGGTTTTAAGCATTTAATATTACTTAGTTGAAATAAGTCTCAAGTCTTTTTAACATTGGTATAATATCTCCCTGAATGATTCCCACTGAGATTGACTAACTATGTAGTGAGAGTGAAGAATGTGTCTTAATTTTGGTGAAGATAATTCTCAGACAAAACTGCAGAAGGAAACTATTTTAAGGATAACAATATCACTTCCAAAGTTATCAATTAAAGAAATGGAAAAAAAGAGCAGCAAATGAAGAAGAAATAAATGGAATGCAGAATTCCTAAAAAGATGACTGCTTGATTAAATAATAAACAAGTGGTGAAACTTTAAACAATACGTATAAATGTGACAAATAAATTCTATCTCTGCATCTATGCATTACTTGAAATGTTGTCTGTAACATTTTCATAACGAATATAGATATAATCTTGACTAACAATAAACACCTTCAACAGGCAGATGCTTCTAATATTACACAATTCAAAATAACATAAATTGAAATGGATTCATTATGAACAAAGGCTTGAGAAAATAGCATCAGAGATATTTAATAACAGTCCATTATTTAAGGCAGAAATCCTCACAAATTATTACAGCAAAATAAAAAGAGTGGAAGCAAAATTATAAAATAATTAGAATAATAAAATAAAACCAAAAATTATAACCATGTAAGTGTTAAAGTATGTTGAGGCTTAACTGTAGCCAATTCATGCTACATACATCATCCTAAAACAAGATCCTGTCTCTAATTATCTCTATTGTTGTAGGGATTCAAATTCTACATTATATTCTACAGAAACAAATTTTATCTTGAGACTGTCACATTCCATTGTGTATTCATCTTTCTGTCCATGTCTAAAGATAAACTAATTAATACAGTCTTTAGTTGCATGTAAACTGCACTTGTCATTTCACAAAAGTATCTATCATGGTGCATAGTTATACATTAACATTATCTAGTGTGCAATATTGGGTCTTCATTCCAAGTAAATCACTAAATCAATTTTGAATCCAGAAGTAAATGCCTATCGCCTAAATACGATTCTCCTCATGATAGGAGGTAAGCATTGTGAATCCAAACAAAAAATAAATCTGTATTATATTTGAATATATTTTTTTAATATGAAATTCCTACCCATTAAAATATTTATTATATTAATAATAATAAATATTTATTATTTATAAGACAGCTGTAATTCACTACATATCTGATAATGAATTGAAAAATTACTGGGTTGCATTTGATACACTGCTTTTTTTAGAGAAAATAATGTCTCCTATATCTTACCTAAAATGAGAACCTTGTAACTTGTTTAGAAAATAGCATTATCCTATATTTGAATGTGGTTATAGTTTTTCATTACATACTTAGTATATTTCTATTATTTTCACAGAAATTTTCACCTAAATCTTTCCTGCATGGGCTTTTAGTGAAGAGCATGATAATATTAGAATTTATTAATATTTTCACATGAATAAAATATACCATTATTACTTAAGTAAAATCCATCTCTATCCTACACCATTTAAATACAGCCCACCATAGTCAGTTCATTAAAGATTAATTCATTCGCATACTTGCAAGATTTTTTAAGTTTTTTATTACACACCATTAATAATGTTAATTTTGTTTTAAAATTGTCCTCATAAGGGTAGGGAAGATTAATAAACAAGAAGCCCTTTTTGTTGATCCAATATTGTTCCAGTTACTTTGTACATTGAACTAGAAACATGAACAACGAAAGCTCATCTGAAAACTATTAAATTTATTGAAATGTTTATGATGCAATCTTTAGGGGATTTAAACCTTCTGCCCCAGTGTAGGTGGAAAACATTCCCAGTGCCCAAAAGTACTATGAGAACTTTTAAGCTCCCTGAATGGAGCTCATTTTCAGAATAGACCAAAGCAAATACATTCCTAAGTATATGATTCTTCCTACTTGACCCCTGCTCAGTGAGATGCCAGACCCTTTTTTCAGCAACTGGGTAGAGGTAGGCTCTACCCAGTCGCAGCCCCTCTAACAGCATGCGATTGTGGCAAAATTCATTTACCCAGTTGTTTTGTGAAAGAAATTTTTAGTTCAAAATCCACAAATATAAGCAAAGAAATGAATTTCTTGTGATTCACTGTGCATACACAATTTTTAAAAGAAATTCTACCAGTAATATTGACAAAGATCTTGTATTGGCTTGGATATATTGGTATGGTTCCAGCACCTTATACAAGGTCATTGTTAATACTAATGTTAATTGTTTAAAAATGGTAAAAGCTCAGAAAAATTCTAGGTTACTTCTAAATTAGTTCTGAACTATTATTTTTTGAGTTAGCAAAAATTGTCTTTTTAAAAAATGCACTATATAAAGATAAAGTTGACCACAGACATATGCCGTGAAAGGAACTGCCAATGCAACTGAAGGAAGATAACCACCTCCACAGAATCCGAGGAAAGAGATAGTTGAACCTCACTGGGAAGAATCATTATATGGCAGAATTTTATGTTGTTCTAAGTGCCAGAAAACTAAGGATTCAGTTTAATGAACCTATATTAATGTAATAACTACACAGAAGAGATAAAACAGGAGTTAAGAATCTTGGATCAACAGTTCAAAAGGAACACTATGCATCAAAGTGAACATTTCATAACACTAGAGTTTCAATTACAAAGAATTATTTTTCTGCATTATCTTGAACTCTAAATAAACAAAAAGAAAAAGCAAAAATTGAAAAAATAGGTAAATATGCAAGAGCTTGACAACTAACTCTAGAAAACCACTTGTTACCTTCATGATGTCTTGTTCATCATATGTGACATCCAGGCTCACATTACGCCTCAAAGAGGTATCCCTTGATGGTCCCAATTCTTCCTTGAGGTTGTCAAAGCCAGACTGATCCAGCCTCACTTTGGCAACTGCCTTTTCCATGTCATCAGTCACAAGCTCAACATTGAATATGCAGCGGTCTACAATGTCCTCTCTGTTAATCCTTCTCAAAGATTTCTCAAGAGTATTTCCTGTAGGAATTAAAAACAAACAATTCACTTTAGATATTGAACATCTCTGATAAAAAACAATCCAAATATGTTTTCACTTACTTGAATTTCAAAATACAATGATAATCTCTGATTAAATGAATCAAGAACTATTCACAAAATGGGTGATGATAAAAATTTCAGCCATTCACTTTTAAGCAACTTAAATTAGGTCCTAAATATTTTATCAATTTTAATAATGACAATAAATAAATGAACAAGATAAAATATAGTGATTTTAAGACTTGAAATATGTAACTCCTTACATTACAAACATATTTTGGATACATTTCTCATAACTGAAATTCTTTACAATGACAAAAGCAATTTTATAATTTCTTCCTATTTCCTTCCTTGTTCTTAATTTTAAAAATAAAAATTACCTATTTGCAGTGAATTTACTACAAAGAACTAATCATAATATGGTACCAAGCTATACAAGTGAGTTCACTATTCATATTGGAGGAATTGATTAATTATCAATTACCTTACATAACGGCTACAAGTCACCAAATCTGTGGTAATATATACTATCCTTCTCAGTAACCAAGCAAGTAATGTACAAAATGAATAATAAAGGTTTTCTCAAATGAACATAACTCCCACTGAGAAGGTGGAAATAGTGCTGATGAGATGGCTTTTTAATGTTGGTGTTCATTATTAAAAATAAAAAAACTACCATTTTATTGGAGTAGTGCATTCACTGTTTTAATTGCATTATTGTCTTGCATAAGGTAAATCTTATTTAAAATTCATAATGTTTTCCATTTTGAAACAATAAAAAAAATAACCTTACTCTCACCTCACCTGAAGCATAACTAATGCTGTACATCCGTATGGTTTGATATAATATATTCCCTATGGATTAATCAAATAATTACAATTTGATAATTGTCCAGGTATATTTTTTATTTCTTTGAAGTTACCGTTGACATGACAACCCTCACCTGTAGCCTTATTTCCAGATTGCTGCATCCAAAGTCTCAACATAACCATAGCTTGCTGTGGGATACTGTCTGGATATTCTGATGTGATTAGACGGATATCATCCTGTGCAATGCCCAGCTCATTGGCCAATTGGATCCAGTCCAACCCAAGAAGATTACATATGTCAGAAAGTCGCAGGTCAGCCTTGTGAATATTTTCTGTTCGACCTGGGAAGGGTAAAAATGTAATGACATTTAATAGCAAGAAAAGCTAAATTCTAATCTTAAATGTCAATTTTATAAAAAATAAATGCTATGAAATATATTTTAGGTTGCACTCTTGTGGAGCTAATTTTTGCTTTGGAGAAAATTTTTAAAGAAGGTTCATAAATGTACAAGTCAAACAATATATAATAGAGTTTTGAGGAACAAAGTGCAACTTTCATAATATAAATAAACAAAATTTGATGTTTTTGTGATTATTTATTTGAAAAATGAAATAGTATCAGTCTAAAAACAGAATTGAAAGTACAAAGGATATTTTTTGGTGTATTTGGTAAGAAAATTATGCAAAATACTGTATTTCAACATCTCTGACAATTAATATCCATGAGTTTATAGAAGTTTATAGAAAAAGTGAGTACTCCTTAATTCATCATTCAATTACATAACCTATTTTTAGGTTAATGTAAATTTGAATGCTTGATGAATAAATATTCCTTGGTTCTTACATTCTATATTCATGATTTAACATAAATCAAATGTAAAGTCTTGTGAAAGTCATCCTTTGCATATGTCTTGAAATAATCCCAGAATATATCAAATATACTTCTGTATAAATAAAATTTTTCCAATTCAAGCTTTTGTGTACCCTAAATAAGTATTTATGCTCACTTTTAGGCATAATATTTGCTGCAATATGTAGGTATGACATTTCAAATAGTGTTCTGCTTTGTATGTAGGAAGGGGAAAGGGGCAGAAAGCTTGTTTACGTTGTTCAAATATTTGAAAGACATTTTCCATATGAACCAAGTAAGCAGAACATCTAAGTAGTCAGTTTTGTAATGACATATAAAGGAAACATTACATGCATACACAAATAAAACTATTCATAGCCATGGTAAAAAACTTTATTCAATGAACAGGTTTTGAGAGCTGGAGATGTTGAAGGATCAGTCAGATTTACCTGACAGAAAGAGCCTAAAATTCTTTGACAGCTATCATTCATGTGGTTAAAAATGCATTCATTAGCCTTGCACTATTTCATTTCAAAGGGCATGGATGATGTAATAAATGACACTGGAAGTAACTTGTAACTCTAATTCACTTATTTAAAAAGGAAGAGCTTTGCTTGAGGATATTCTGCTTCAAACAAATAGTGAGTCAACTTAGTTAATCTTAGATTTTCTTATTCTTATTTTATCAATGCCTTATGTTGAATAATTTAAATCGTAAACTTACTTAGGCTCCCATCTCTGAGGAAACTGTACTTCTTCTCCAATTCAAGTAAGTCAGGTTCTGAAGGAGCCATTTCAGGAGTGATTGTTTCTGGGAGGACTATATTTAGAATGCAAATAGGGGATTGAGGTGGCTCACCCTTTGCAACCTGAAAAACAATTTGTAGTTACATCTAAATTTCAAATCTCCACAAACTTATGCAAAGTAAATCCTCAATGACAACACCTATAAATTTTTTCATGAAAAAAAAATATTATTTACATTAAAAGCGAGAAACGATTCTGAAATAGTTAACTAAAGTTACTGAAAGTTGGAAAAAAATAGTATTTAAAAATATTAGGATATTTGTATGTTTAAATTACATTTTATTCATTTCAATATTTAAATTAAACTTTTGGTTTTGTATTACAGTGACCAGTATATTATTAATGCCTAATGGACTAGTAAATGATTATCCAATCAATCACATGGAGATAAGTTAACTGGAATATTACTGAACTTAATCTAATTGAAATTGTTATGGTATAAAAAATCAATACCTTGGGCTCTCTCATGAAAAGAATACGACCAACAGTGTCAGCATGTGGATCCTTGACTCGGACTGTGAAAGGCAGACGATTTTCCTTGAAGGCATGGAAACCCAACTGCAACTGGTCCCCGGATTTAGTTACTGGTATTAAATTACCAGCAAATTCCACATATTGTGATTTCCCTTCCAACACCTACAGGGCAGGGGAATTAAGAGTTAAAGATAGCGTATGATGTCATAACAATTTATTTTCAATTTATCATTCCAAACAGAATTATGATACAAATGTCTAACTGATTTACGTTACAAAAACAGGTTTTGTATTACAGTGAAAATAATTACAATTCCTTAGAATAACTGTTCACCTATGGTTCATTAGTAGTTTTAATTTGTGTTAGTGGTTTTCTTGGTGTTATATATACTGATTGGTGTTAGTGAATAATATTCATAAATTGTTAATGGTGAGTAAATAAATATTCTGCAATGTTAGTAAGCATTCCATTGGCTGAAGAAAAACTTTTTATGATACCTAAAATACATCCAAACTTTTTCAGTCATTTGTTCTCACCTCAACATCTCTGCTTTTAGCCACTTCTGTAAAATGCTCCTGATGTTCTAGAGTCTTATCCTCTTTGTCATCAGTCATACAGAACACTCGTAGCCTGGCTTCCAACACATCCACACGTTTTGCAAACACAACAAATCTACAGAAGAGGAATTTCACAAATCAGACTGGTGTTCAACGTCAATCTCCTCATATCATTTAACACTAGATAAATAATCTTCTTTAAGTGTTCATCTCACATTGTTCTATGATATCCTATAAAATATTCACACTAGTTTACATAAATGAATTTCATATTTGCTTGATTAAAAATAAGAAATAAAGAACTCAAACACAATTCCTACACTTTAACACTTATATTTACACAGAATTAGTCAGAAAAAAGTAAAACTAAAACATGCACATAATGTTAGGCTCCATTGCATCCCTTTTTCCACCTGTCATGATACAATGAATTTCCAAATAAGATAAAACTAAACATATAGATTTCATGCTTTTGATAAAATAACTTTGTCTTGGGTGATTCATGAGATTTAAGTAAATGAATGTTTTAGTGATGATAATTTTCACAGCAGGATTTGCGAAGGCAGGTTCTAATACCATCTGGCACCTATTTAGTGCCATCATGGTGAAGAACAAAGCATGAGCTTCAAGAATGAGATCTGCCATATTTTTGCTACAAGGCAAAGCACTGAGAAAACAAATATGTTTACAAACAGTCCATTCTCCCCGGCATAAAACTCACTTTGCCATGAATGGCACATGTATTGCTTCCTTGTAGAGCTCAGTTGCCATTTTAGTGGCTTCAACAATGTTTCGACAGTCCATAAGCCAAAACCTAGCTGAGACAGTGGTCGTGAAGGACACACAGTCATTGACAAATGTAAGAGGTGTTGAGCCGGTAACATCTTCCCACTGTGCTCGAGTTGTTCCTCCTGCAAGTTAGATAAAGTCAAAATATCGGTTATTAACAATAGACCAAGGAGAACCCAAAGCAACTATACATAACATACACTTAGTACAGCTTAATATTTCTAGAATATTTTTAATCAAAATCTATATGGATTAATATGAAAGAAGATAGCCAACAAGTTATGGTAAATGTAAAGTAGAACAATTGTTTTAGATCACATTTTCTGAAGATATTTCAACTTTGTTTTATTGCATAGCATCTCACTGAATTATGAATTCTATGACAGGAATTTCCATTTCAATGATCAAAAGCTTGAAGAGGCAAAATAAAAATGGAGACAATAAATCATTAAATTTTGTCAAGGCTATCATGAACATCATTTGTCATGCACGAATTTTAAGTGAATATATAAAGCTTTTCATAAGTACAGAGTATTAAGGAGTGTATTTGTTTTTTTGCATGCAATTTGAGCAATAACTGAAAACATATGTCATATTTAGTGTGAAAAGTAATTAAATTAAGACAATATTCAATGTGACTAACATAAGTCAGATTTTGATAAATATCTTATCCTCATGCAGACAAAATATAAAGCCAATCCTCCTATTCTAAATATAATATGAATTAAGTTGAAAATTGCATTCATGAGAATACTATTTCTACACACTTTTACAGCATTAAGGTAAATATTCTCTTTTAGAGTTAAAAATATCCTTACTTTAGTTGGGTCAATGTAGGTATACATTAGGTCTAATATAGCTAGTGAATACTATCTACCAAATGTTTACCATTCTACCCCAAATTTCTCTATAAAAGCCAGGGAATATATGGTCATCATTCTGATCTCTATACCCACATCTGGTAAAATAGACATTAAAATGACTACAATTCCTTTTGTGAAATTTTAAAAATATTTTTACGATTAATGAGCTTGTAATTTATGATATTATACTGGAGCTTTTAAATTATCATCAAAATAGCAATAAAAGCTTAAAAAAGCAACAAAATTACATGATATATGCTCTATTTTATAATATTCTGGTCCATGTTCAATAGTTTGAATTAGGCCTACATCATTAACCTATCCTAATTGAAATTAAATTCAAATGATCTAATGTCAAAATAAACAAACAAAACAGGGCTAAACCCATTTTCAAAATTAAAACTAGCTCAAAAACAGCAGCAATTTCAGTAGAAAAACAAGAGAAGAAAGCAGCAATAGTTTCAGAAAAGACCCTTTAAAAGGGCAACTAAATTCTATTTAATATTAATTTTGTTGGAGTGGTCAAAAAAATCTTTAAATTTACTTATGTCCTCATCTTGCTATGCTTGAGTAAACAGCATTCTATGTTAGTTTAAGGTAAATACAGATTCATCTTATATACTGCAGGAATTGGTCTATACCACTATATATTATTATACATATTTACCATAGGCATCTCAACACATTATTTAAGATCTGCAGATAACTATATCAGACTGGGGTAGTGGAATTATAGAAATTTCTCCAGTGCTATAAGTTGCTAAAAACAAAGTGCAAAAATTGTATGTGATAAAAATTGCCAAAAAACTACATTTATACAAGTTTGCATCAACTTCAGAGAATTTAGTCTACTTAAAATGAAAATCATCAATCACCCAAAATAGTTGTAGTGCTCACACAACTGGTGAGTGGACACTTGACAACAAGATTGCATAATAATTGTGACACCACCACCTCCATTTTTGTTCAACAAAGCAGATTGTGATTGTTAAAAAAAATCAAATATATATTCATGGACCAGAGGTGCAAAAGCAGTATATATATATATATATTATTTTTTTCCCTTCAGGAGGCATATGCAGCAAATGCATTTCCCAGACACTTCAAGCATATCCCACCTTTCGTCACCGACTCGAGGTGTGGGGGGCGTGGGGGACAAAAAGATTTCCCCAAAAGAGAAGGGCCACAGATTCGTGATCATTTACGACAATTTTTTTTGATCAGTTACCTGAAGCCCTAAAAAAGCATGTATACTTTTGCATTTTTAACAACTTTTTTTTTGAGAGCTAGAGGTTACAAGTAAGGAGAGTGAGGCTATAAATTTAAGTGTTCTTTTACAAGTGAATCCGAAGGAACCGATTGGAAGAGAAAGAATAAAAAAAGGAGACAGTGTTGCCCATTACCTTTAAGTGATCTTTTCCGAAACACCCCTGGCATTGCGTGCAGCATTGTTTAATAAAGTGAGGGGAGCGTGTTAGTAAATTGTATCGGCAACAGCAAAGAAGTTTTTTTTTCACTGTTTCAAAGAATAAAGTGACACACCACATTAACACTTAACGATTAACAACAATCACTTTCCTATCCTGCAAAAGAGCATCATAATGACTTGGGACTTCAAACTGGTCTCAATTTTTTTTTTTTTTAGCTTTACGTAAAATATTTTATTCCCTGACTATTACGCTCAATGCTAGCTCCTCCACAAAGCTTATGCAATGCACACTAGTCTAGTAATGCTACAAGGTTTGGGCTTTACTGAAAGATGGTAAAGACAGAGAAATTAAAACTACAAAGGATCAAAGAAGTTTTCCTTCAAGAATTTTTTTTCACACTTTGTATAGAGTTTTTCTAGGCCAACAATTAAACACACAGCAATTAAGGACATCTATATTTTATACATTCAGGGCTTAATTGCAGGGCTGGCTGGAATTTCAAATTTCTACTCACACACATGTATGAACTTGTTATATACTCTATATTCAGAGCAATAAAAAAGGCAAGCAAATGAACATAAAGAAGCTCAAAATATCATACTCCTCTGAATGGAGTGATCTGATTTCAGTGAATGAAAGAAGGATAGATGGAAGGTGGCATATGTGGGTATCTCCATATTTTTTTCTTTTTACTTTTTCAACTACTTTAATGAACATTATGCATTTTTTTTTATTATTAGAAGGATGTAAGATTCAATGTGAAAAATACACAACAATGGCATATTTTATTTTTTTTCAGAAAAATGGCCTACTTTCGCAATTAAGAACATAAAGCACTATAACTTTTCAATATTACCTGCTACGAAAAAATTGAGCTAACAAGGATACTAAAATAATTAACAAGCTTTTTAATACTTTAAAAATCGACGTTTGAAGACTATGTATCTCTCTACTTTTAAGGTTCATTCACTATTTTAAGAATTAAAATAATAGTAATACTGCCATTAGGCATGGCTCACAGAAGATTATGAGTTGATCTTTGGGCATGCCATTGCCCCATTACGTTTGGAACAGGATTCGAGCATGGTGCAAGCCATTACCTGTTATGCTGCAGAGCAGCCTCAACGTGGGTGCATCACCAGAATACTGATTGATCATCCCCTTGTTAGCTGCTTGAGGGACTGGTATTGTCAAAGTGATGGGCTTGTGGAATTTCCGTCTCCTGGGCTCGACTGTGACTATGGGAGAAACTGCGACTCGGTTCCCAAGTAACTTAGCCACCAATTCAGCTGAAATAGGCTGGGCCTGAAATTAAAAGTACAGATGCATGCTAAAAGTCACACGGCACTCTTAAAACTTGTGAACTATTTCTCAGCAATGATGGATGACCTTTTCACAGTCAGAAGAGATCAATCTTCATTAAACAGTAATTCTTCAAGCTGAGATCATCCATCTATTGGTCTTTAGGTAGTTTTGAAATGAAATGGATATCAGTTACTTAAAAAAAGGAGAATAATCCACTGTCTGATACATTCGAAAGGTAAATATGATAATGATTCCATATTGGATCTCTCCATGCCTTTTTTTTAAAGCAGAAGAGTGTATTTCTTTGCCATTATAGTTCAATGAAAATAGTGCTTCATGTGCATATTAGTAAAGCTGGTTTTATGATATTTTCAACCTGCCCCAAAAATGAATTAAAAGCAATGACAATGATGATGTTAGTGTTCTTAACTTGTGTATGGTTATTCATGATTTATTTGAGCTGATACATCTGGCATGAGATGTAAGTTTGAATCAACAGATCAAAATAACTTATTACCTGAAGTCCATGTTTCTTGGTAGTCTTTTCCTACATATTGCTATTTCTCACATTGCACCATTTGAACAGTGGAATCGGATGAACTTTATTGATTTCACATTTGAATATAATCTCGAAAATAATATTGTGGCACATTTTCTTTGCCAACAAAATAACACTTGGCTTCAGTTTGCAATATTTAATAGAAATTATTTCCAGTGGTAATTTCTGATATTTAAAGTACTGCATTATCAAGGAGTTTCAAATAAGAAAAATTTATGTTGGAAATCAATTATTAAAAAATTTTGAAAAATGAAATTTGTATACCTACCACAGCTGATTTTAAAGTTTATTATGGCTTTTAATGTGAAATGAACAATTCTTATCAGGCACTTCCAATTGCTTTTCTTTAAATGATAGAATGACACTCTTGAACACACATTTATATATGCATGTTATCTTTCAAAGTAATCATTTTTAATAAAAATCATCATGTTCTTATTGATAAAGTTTAGAAATTTCTCTTTTAACTCTTCCTTGGGCCATTTTAAGAAATGGAAACAGGATAGAACAGCTACAAATCAAATACTTTGAAAAAAATCATTGTCCTTCTTCCAATGATTTTAGAACTTTTTCTGATCTAAATATGATTTTTTTTGCTATGCAAAAATTTCCTGAAGTTTTATGTCATTCTATCTTTGCTGCCAAGCAAGATGTAATTTGGTTCATCAAGAGTTGAACACCCAAGCTGAATTGTTAGCACAGAGACAGGAATAGGTTAATGAAAGATACTATGAACACACAGCACAAAAGCAGGGCTCGAAATAGCAACAAGTGGCAAAGCAAGAAGCCATGGCATTCATTAATGAAGCACAGTAAAGCCCAATAAAGTTAGTTAAGATATAAGCTTGGATGACCAAGGCATAGGTATATCAAGCTGATAGATGTGAGTGCCTATTTCGAACCTTGCTTTAAGATATGGTATGAGAGGGTGAGAATTTATTGGCTACTAATGATTGCACCCAGATGTTGAATTTTAACTAATTTTATTGGGCACTCAGATGGTATACATGTTAGTAATATTAGTGCAAATCCAATAACAGTGTATTAGTTAAATGACAAACATATTAATTAAAATCAATTTGAACCAGTAACATATTAGATTCCTTGTACCTGATGAACCTTGGCATGCAGTTTAAGCAGTAAACTAAATTTATGTCATTATTAATTTAGGCCAATGAATTCCATTACCACCCCAATGGATGAATACCAATATTAGAAAGAGATTCTCATAGATAGTATATATTAACACCAGAGAAAAATGTCGAATTCTCCTTTAAAATGTCAACATGCAGTTACCAGTAGAATTATTGAGATTATTATCTCATGCAATTGGACTATAGATGGAGCATAAAATGTGAAAGAAAAATCTTATTACTCACAACCACTAAAGCCCAGAAATAAATATATAATTCCTTAGACTGTCACCCATGTATATACATTTAATGTTGATTTATAAAATTTCATCCATTAAGGATAAATGATAATCTAATAACTTCTAAGTATAACCAAATATAATGGCATGATTGTAAACATGCAGTCATTTTATTATTAATAGAGCAATGCACAATATTTGTAACAAATAAAACAGGCAATTCAAACAGCTTAGTTGATGCTTTGATTATCGGTAAATATTTATTGATGAAACAAGATCTACTTTGGTCTACTTGTTATTTTTAATAAAATTAAATAAGTGACATTAAACTATTTAGAACATTTAATAATAGTCACTAATAACATTTCTATTTCTACCTATCAGAGATTCTATTGAAGACATGGTAACTGCAAAGAAGCATATGTATAGATTCTAAACCATTAATATCATAAACCAACAACTTCATATATCTAAAAAAAAATTAACTGGACAGATCTTTCTAGAGTATCTTTGCCACTGAAAACAATAATTTTCCACCACCCATTATCTTTCACAAGTAAAAAATAATGTTAATGTATCCTTCGGCAGATGTTGCTTTCACGGTAATGATGTTATACAAGGACATAATGTCCAACATAAAGTATCAAAAGAAGGGAGGTTTCTACTAATTGAAAGTAATTAAAGGTCAACTACAATATTTGGTGCACATTCTTATTGATAAAAATAAATTAGGGTGAGAAAATTGTAACAATTTACAGACAAAAATTATAAAGTCAGACCATGCAATTAAAGCCTTGGAAATTAATAGATAAGTTACTAATAAATTACAATATGCTAACAAAATAAGAAAAAAATTGGCATGGTGCTGTAATATATTCACAGACGACTATGTATATATATTTATATATGTATATATTATTAACATGATAATGGTAACTATCATCCTCAAAATAATTGATATATTATGAATGTTAAAAATCAAAAGACAAATAGTAGTGTTAATAATATCAGTTACAAGAGATTGCACCATTAGCCCAAGTTATTGTATCATAACATTATAACCTGAATCACAATAAATGCAAAATGTAAAGTTACAATACTAAACACACTGTAAATAACAGCAAACTTGGCTAAATTATTTCCAAAAATAGAAATAAGACCAGTTTGTGAGACAATGATAGAAACCTCTTTGCTGACAGTAAGTAATAGGAAACACTCCAACAAATAATTATTTCAGCCTTGATTTTGTTACAAGAGGCTTACATAAAACCTGCTAAGGATTTTATAAAATTATATACCTGAAATGTTTTTAATTACAAACACTGTCATTCAGTTTTAGGCTTTACTAATTGCACTTGACATTTTAATATATTCATCTCTGAAAAGACACAGCAGCAAAAACACTATCTTCTGCAATTACATGGACTAGCATTTTGTTAAAGCCTTTCCTCTTTGAATAACAACAATATCAAATAATTAACTAAGTGCTAATACTGCAATGCGATGGATGCCACTTAAAATAATTTCACAAAACATGGCTTCCATCATGTATCTTTTGTACTGCGTACAGAACAACTCCTCTTCCTCCTCCCCCCACCAGGGAGGAAGAGGTAAGGGGAGATGAGAACCCTTATGGATGTAAGGGTTTTCAAGAAATGTATGGCCAATGCCATCACCACACCAATGAGAACCGCTTCTTCTTAGGGATGTGGTTCACAGTGATCTTTTTCAAGAGTCCCGTGTGTCCCTTCCTCGGCTTAAAGAGATTTACCTGGAGCCCAACTTTGATCTTCTTGGTCAGGGCCCCTTGTGGGAACACTGCTTGCACCTGTGGTACCACGGTAGAGGATACCATTCCACCCTCAGGGCCAATGGCATGCACTTCCTGGCGGACACGTGACACAATGGCAAAATACTGAGGAAAGTCAGTGGTTAGGATTCTGGTGATTCTGTTGGTGTTAAGATCCTCCAACTGGGTAAGTTCTGTAAAGGAGAAAAAAATTGAATTCAAATTATGTAGGAAAAAAGACTTCTTTGTAGGATGATATCAATTCCCATAATTAAGTAATTGACTACACATGAAGTGGTAATCGCTAGATATATAGAGTTAACAATCAATGTATCTGTTATGATGTGGCACTGGTTTAAATTTGAATACATAACGGTATTAGATGCAAAAATTTGAAAAAGCATTATTTATTTTGTAATATTTGATATGAATGCCAATTTTATTTAATGTTTTATTAGTGAAATTTTTAAAAATGCTCATAAAATCTTGAAGTATATATTTTTATAAGCTATATTGTACTAACCCTAATTGTATGTAGGAATGTGTAAGACATAAAACTACCTCTCTTCACATATAAACATAACAGAAAGGCTTCCCATTAGGTTCTAATATGCATACCAGGTTGATCTGAGTCTTACAGCCATGAAAAAAATTGATTGTTAGAGTACTAGAGTTACAGTGTTGTTGTCCAATACGGTATAGGTTTGTACATTATACTTAGTTTTACATATTAAGAATGATTTAGTTGACATATTATTCAGAAGGGACTTAAAAACTATGAATCGTCAAAGGGAAAAGCATGGGGAAATGGATTCAGGAATGTCAGGTTGCCAGAGAAATGAATTGGTAGACAAATATGTTCTGGAATTCAAGAAGTTAATCAAATCATAAGAATTTTCTACTCTTGAAACTACATCACTGCTGTAAGAATGATTGAGCAAATATAGAATTTGTTGTAGTAGTGACAAGAGATGATCTTCTTAGAATTGAAAATGTTAGGTAGGCTACAGAAATGATAACAGGCTGTCATGCAAAAGTTGGGAAATAGTGACAAGCAGAACAGACACAGAATAGCAGTTCTTATTCATTCATTGGTGAAACAAAAGGTGTTCAACTGGCTGTATCGTACTGAGACAGATACAATTCAAATGAACATTCTAATGATGCTTTGAAAAGGAAAACAAGAAGGAAAAAGAGGAAATTGTGCAGTATTATTTAAAAACTTTGCCATTGTGGACAAAAATATCCTCTCAGACTGTGCTCAGAAGATGGAAGTTAAAACTCAAAATTGGCAAAAAGAAACTATAATCATTAGGGACTGAGAGTTTGGACTTAAAATAGTGTCTTGCTTTGAAATATGTAAAATGTATGTTTTTCTGAAATAAATGTAGGAATTATTTCATAGAAGCATAGGGAGAACCTCATATAGAGCTTATAAAAAAATACAGATCTAAAAATCAAAATCAGTATTTTTAATTAATTCTCTCTTACCTCTTAATTACAAAATAGAACATAGTTACTTAGCTAAAATAAAATTTTGGAGAATTATAGAAGATTGCTACAAGAGTCCTACCAGAATTAAGTAACAGAATTCTCCTGGGTAACATTTGAAAATACATATTTTCATAATGAACCCGAAAAATATTACATGTTCCAACCACAAGACAAAGTTTCTCACAACATTTTAATTTATTAGACTTCATTCTCACAAAGCTTAAATGAATTTAAAATCATAAACAGAGTTAATGATTTTTTTCCTTTAACACAGTACTTCTTTTTACTTTTTACCATTTTCACAACTGAGCTATTTTCACCCCCCCATCTTATGAATTTGTGTAATTGTAAATGTACTGGTAGCTCATAATCAAAATCATGAAGGGATGCCATGAGAGACTGGTATTAATAATTCTATCTTTTCACCAATTCTCTGGGTTATTTGCCTTGAAACTCAATTGTTGAAGCCAATTGTTTTCAGGTACTTTCTAATTTGGTATCATGAAATGTTTGACATCCAATTTTTAAAACTTGCAGCAAATTAATGAATATTCATAGTTTTATAAAACATCAAACAAACAATATATAGTTTTATATCTAATATAAGCAGCCTATCTCCATTTACTGAGTTTATATTTATCAAGATGTATTGAATCAATGAATTATTGAATTACTGAAAATGATTAGATATATCAAATTGTTGCTTTGAGATACTAATTCTTGGTGACAAGAAAAAAACTGCTTAGGTTCATACTACTCAGCAGAAAATTTCCAAATGAATCCAATACCTTCGCCATCAAAGCTTTCATTGAGAACATCTTGAATTGCCTCCTCACTGGCCTCCAGTGTATGCTCTCGCCACGTCTCTCCATTGTCTGAACGAAGAATCACAATTTCTCGTTCTTTGCCACGGAGAGAGCCAAAATGAGGCACCTCAATGATCACAGGCCTGCAAAGTACAAATCAAATTACTGGTAAGTCAGATTACAAAATACCCTGCCAAAAATTCTTAACATTAAATTTTCAGTTAATGAAAGGATGAGAGAAGTTTAGAATTATGTATCATGGATAACAGAGCTATAGTTTCAGCTGAATAGTGTCCATTCTCATTCTCAAACATTACTAATTTAATTTTTATGAGAAATTTTAAGATGAAGAAATATCAATCAAAATCTGGAAGAGTAAATGGAAAGCTTATCTAGAAAGTCACAATGATTATCTTAAGTCAATGAGTCTATTTTGGGCTCTACTTTGTGGAACTCCATGATTTTAAAGGTTGAAAAAACACTGGCACTTTTTTGGCCACAAAAATGATCATATGCACTTCCTTCAACAAAGTGGAGTGTAATATATGTACTCCACTGCAGACATTGGTCAAACTGGGAGAAAATTTGAAACTAGGATTATAGAACACAAGGCAGCTCTCAGGAACAACAATCACAATTACCACTTCACACAACATCTCTTGGAACATAAACACACCAGTTATTTCATACCAAAAACTGAACATAAAGAAAGTAAGGGACCATGACTGGATACCTTAAGAGAGTTTAGAATTTTTTAAATCAGGGATTCAAAAAGCTGCATTTTGCTCAATCAACGGCTATACCTTTCCTGCTCCCCCCTTCTACAACTCCAGTTCTTTAACCACCACCCCCTCCTCTCCATCCCCCATAACCTCCTGATCCCACTATTGAGTCTTCTTGATAGGTCCCTTCCTCCCAAACACCTCTTCCTGAACACATCAATAGTGAGATAATTCACACGACAAATAATGACCCCACGTTACCTTACCTGGATGCATCTCCCCTACCATCCCTTTCCCCTCCATATTTACCCCACCTAGCCAGAGTGTATAAGAAAAACTTCAATATTTGATATCACCTGATGATGTTACTTATGTAATGAAATCAGTTGTGTAATAAATATATATGTGGAAAAGGCAGTATTTTTTCAAACTTAAAAAAATTAAAATAATGGTCACAAATCTGAATGAATAAAATCAGTTCTTTTTCCAAACATTCAAAATTAATAATAAATACATAACATTATAATAATTAGTAGTACATGGAGCAATTTATAAAAAGCAATTGTATTCATGTTTAGCCAAATTTTCTCAATGCGATAGTTATAAATGCCTTGTTACATAAATCCCAATAGTAATACACAATAAATACATTTATGATTTATTTACAACTAGCAGAATGCAATTAGCATCATAATTACAACATAAAGTTAGACTGCCCCTATGACCTGAGACAAGCTCTCAGTTATTTCCAAATCAGGAATGGTGCTTTAATGACTATGTATGTAGCAATCACTTCCATTTCTCTGAAGTGTAGGAGAGAACTATCAGTATTGTTTTACTTATAAGCAACAATAAAGAAGGATTGGATATTAACAGAAGAAAAAAACAACTTTGGGGAAGTCTCATGTGGCAAAGCTGTTCCTACTTATGAGCTCAAAGCTCTGACCTAATAAGAGCCTCTAGAGAGCTGAGTGTAGAAGATATAAATCAAAATTGAGCTGATTAAATAGCATTTTAATGGTTTCATAAAACAATAAGTACAAAGTACAGATCAGAACTACAGTGATGATATCATATTACTATTAGTGAAAATGGCTATTTGTAATGATCCCAAACCAGTGGTTGTCTGAGTGGATGCTACCAACTTCTTGTGGGCAATACTTTAGCCTAGGGAGAGTGAAAATAAACAAGGGGAGTGACAATGGGGGACTCAGAGGAGGCAGGGTCTTGATTGAGCGAACACCATATCAGGCCTCATCAGGTGGAATGTTGGGTTAAGGTAAATGAAAACAAGGGAAGCAGTGACTCAAAAAAGTTTGTGAAGCACTATCCTAAACTAGTCATAAATGTATAACAAATCAGCAGATTAAAAATTCTTGATCCTGATTAGTAATAAATATAGATAAATTAAGTATCATAATGTTGGAAAAAGACAAATACAATAATTTAAACTAAAAGATGTTATTATCAAAAGGTTGGACAAAATATATTAACATTTTAATCACCATGGATGAGGATCTGGAGGAGTACAATGGTTTATTTAATTTTATTTATTTTATTTTATCTAGCTTTTGATATTAAACAATTTTTTATTCAGGTGATTTTAGAAACCTAATTTATTCAGTAAATGATCAAAAATTTTCCTTTTTCTTCCAAATATAGGTCTTTTGACTGTATGAGGAAATACCTTATACAGACTATATCTGTTTTAGGCCCAATGGATATTTATCCACATAATTCCTTCCAGCTATTCTCTTATTCAGATCTTTCCATTTCATTGTCTGGGGATCATCATTTCTTTGAGAGGATTACATCTTTCATTCCCTCAAGGACACAAGTAATATAAAGTTAATCTCTTATCTACGGGTTAATTCTTTTATGGTTAATTCAAAAAGATCTTAATCAAGTGCAAAATGATGACATCAATATGATTTTGAATTTTCAAGTAAAATTTTTTTTAATTACCTTATTTTGGAAATGATTACTAACTGAATATTTTTAATGCAAGTTTGGGAGAATTAAGGTATTTGCATTTTATAATCAATATTGGAACACCATTTTTCATTGGCATATTAAATTTCTATAAAATTCCGGATTGTTAAAACTTTGAATAAGTAGTGTAATCAACCTGTTACCAAAAATATCTGGTACTAAGGATTGAGCTAAATTCTCGAATACATAAGGTACACTAGAACTTTTCTAATCTGCATTTATTTAGGGATTACTGACAAAAAAATATAGGTAGAATACCTCTAAGACTTTTAATAAGTTTTTGAAGGATTATGAAATGTGTTTCCTTTACTCTTTATAAGACTTTTTGTGAAATTCTGAAGTGAAATGTAGTCTACTTTGCCCAAATAGATTTAAAATGAGTAAAAGTAAAATTTTCAACAGAGGTGGAACTAATAAAAAAATAAAATTAGTTCATTTTATTTTTCAAAACAGGTAAAAATTAAGAAAATACAAGTTGATTTAATGTATTTTCATAGAGCCAAATGTATAGTAACTTACAACACCAAGTGATCTTAATTATTACAGAAACTAGCCTTATAACAAGAAATCTTTAGCCTTTTCCTGAAGCACACTCCAAAAATTAAAAAGAAACTACCAGGTAACTGTGGCATATTGATGCATCACTCTGATTACATTTGGGCGAAAGACTAAATCCTTTTCATTCACAGTTGGCAATGAAAGTCACCACTGATGAGATAATATTTTGAATGATAAACCTCTTAAAATTAATCTAATATTTTGCTCACCCCAGGAATTTGGCTGCTACTGGTCCCAGCTCCAAAATCCGGCTGGCAAGGGCCTCACCCTCCATCAATGGAGGTGGATGAGCAAGTTTGTCCTTCTTTAGGTATCGACATGTGATTCTCATGGGCATAGCAGCCTTGCGTGGTGGAACAATTACTCGAACTCCAGAGTGTCTGCATCCACGCATAGCACCTCCCCTTGCATCCACCATGAAGCTCACCAGGAAACTAAGCATAGAAGTTACAATCAGTCAAGGAGAGGGAAAGGTAAGAGGTATGGGTGCATGAAAGAAGACACTGACTGTAGCAGAAATGTGTCCACCTCTGCATCTTGTCAACTATGGCATGCATGTGACAAATTATGATTGCAACAGTGTTTGGCAGTGGCTCAAAAAGTGAAACATGCATCAATGGTGTTCAACCAAGAATGATGAGAAGAGTGATTTCACTCAAGTTTTTCCTTTGGCTTTGTCACTTGCATGCAAAACTTTCCTACCAAAAAAAGTTAAATTCTATGATGTAATCTGTCACTGAAGTGGATAACTGGAAAAAAAGTTTCCTTTCCTTATATTTGAGTTTCCAGCACATGCTGTTGGCTTTGGACATGAAAAAAATACAACATCTGGCTCTAACAACTAGATAATGCAATATGCAATAAGCAGTGTTATCTAAACATCTAGACATTGGTGCTAATGAGAATAACTTAATTCTAACAGTGCTGCTTTTGATAACATAGAAAAAGTCTTAACCCGAATAAGAAAAAAAATGTTACTCTTTAATTAAGGAGTGTCATGCAAAACGAACTTTATAAAAATGGAAGAATAAATATTTCTGGTGGTAAGAATTTGTAAATTATAGAAACAATTTTCATGAAAGAAAATGGTATCAACAGTATTAAGAACATTTAATAGTAAAAAGCCATTAGATATAATTCTTAAACATAGAAAACCATCTAGCATTTCACCTATGCAAAAAGAAAGGAAGTCACAGCAGAAAACACCAAAAGAGAGCATACAATGCTTTACATTAAACTTACGTTTTCCACTGAAGTTTGCTGAATATTTTTCATTCCATAAAGTCACCGCAAGTAGTTAAGGAAAGGAAAAATTAAGTTAGTTATATCACTTACATATTAAAAAATTACTATTAACCTTTGGAATTATACAGATGTAATCTGAGTTATATACTAAATTAAGTATGGTTTATAAGTATACATGCTAAATTAGATTAAAGCCTGTCAGGAAAAGTCATGAACAAAAACTATTACCACACCAAGATTAGGTTAATTACATTACCATTACATACAGTACCAATTTTTATTTGACTAAAAAAAGAGTTAAATTAGAAAATAGCAGGAAAAAAGAAAATGCTGATGCTTCCTTTATGATAATGTTCTTTAACTGGGTAGACCACAGTTTTACATACTGTCATTACTCCCATTTACATACTTACTATCATGATGAGATGGTATATAAATATGAATATATCATCTTACTTAAATCGTTAAATAAATTTCCTAGATAAAATTTCACAGCATAGTGTTTCTATATGTCTATTTTCTAATAATGAGTCAATTTTGAATAAAAATTAGTGTATTATTTGATTTATTTTCTAGTGTATGCAATCTCATGCTTGTTTTTTTTGTTCCAAAAAATTCTTTCCAACCAGTCACATCTCGTCTGCAGGCAACCATTCTCCTCTATGGTGAAATAGTATGACTATGCACTCTTGTTGCATGGGAGCTCTTAATTAGAATGGTGCACATAAATAGTATAGGAAATAAAAAGGTATGATACATTCAATAATCCAATGAGTGTAGATAATGACCATATGTTATGGCAGAAGGCAAATAACACCAATGAGATTTGGAGAAAAGGGAATTGAAGAACTAAGGGTAATGTAATCAGCGTTTAAATCCTGCATGGGGTATTTTGAAAATCATCAGGAAAATCACAAATATTATAAAATATAATCTTAATACAGTATTGAAAATTAAATCAGAGTCATGTGAAGGCTCTAGGGCAATAAGTTTGGCTTTGCTTGAGGTGAAGGTAGTTTTTAGGGTCATCAGTAAAATATCGGCAAAAAATGACAATCAAATATCTAGTTGAAGATGAGTTAAGTTTTAGGGAAGGAAGTGGGCCTTGAAATGCAATAGTGGTAATGTGGGAATTACTAGAACAGAATATAGACCAGAAAAAATGAATTTCTAAGTTGTGAGGTGTAATATTTCAAATGAAAAAAATAAACAAAATAACAATTCCGTCAAATTATTGTCAGTTTTGGCAACTCTACATTAGGGAATTAATTTTTAATATCTACAATTAGGTGAATAAATCCAGATTTTATTAGAATTGAATTCAAGAAGTTTCTTATGGTTTGTTTTCTAATGATAAGCAAATAGTAGCAATGATTCACTTACAATTCTCTGAAGTATAATTTTGGTTCTGAATAATTAACAGTAACTTCATACTATCAGTTTACTTTCTGGTTTAACACAGCATTTTAAAACTGAATTATATTTCCATAGTATCAACAGAATGCACGTACTAATAATAGATTTGTTTCATTTGTGCTTCCATTAACAAGTTATTAGGACAATGATCATGCTGGCAGAATAATACAAACATGCGGAAGGTGCATGATGTGTATACTAGGACATAAAATAAAATGTGCATAAAGTTGTGAAGCATGTGCATGTCAAACAGCAGATAATTGCACAAGGCATGAAAAATAGTTGCACAAGCTTCAAATATGAATTAATTTCAGAGTTACAGCCAATTCATGGATTATAACACATATGACAAATGCTTATATTTTCTTAGCATGCCATTATCTTCAAAATTCATTTTTAATAATAACAATGAAAGAAAAGACCTGCCTGGATGTTATGCAAAGCAACTTAACTGGCAGAAATTTTACTCAGTAAAATGATGCAAGAAACTGCCAGTTAGACAGCAACGACTGAATGCATTTAAAAAGCCATTAAAAGCTACATATTTGGCGATGTGGCATTAATGAAAGCCAAATCTCATATTAATACAGGAGTCAAAAAATAGTAAAAATTATCATTAGCTTGTAATTCCACCTGAATCTTGATAGAAATAATCGAATATGATGCATGTTAGTTAAATAAATATTTTTATTGAATTATAAAATGGTATTAGTACATTTATACTTTGTACTTGGGTGAAATGAAAACTTAAGATGTTTTTAGTTTTCTAAATTGTTTTTGTTAATGTATTTTTTATTATCCAGCTAGTTTTAATTAAACAAAAATCCTTCGAATGATAAGTCCATTAAGGACAGCCGATAATAACATATTAAGAGTACTATGTACTTTATGAAGAATTACGTGATTCCAGATTTTTTAAATTTTGACTGATATTTTTATTTCCATACAAAAAATAATATGAACCACTGAAATAATAAAAACTCAATGCCAATTCAAATTTTAACACTAGTTAAAATAAAGAGTTAAGGACAAATCAAATTTTTCAGTGTTATACTGTAACAAGTGATAATGGATGTAATAATGAACGAAGTTAGCAATTTATCCATAAATATTAAATGCATTTTTTATTTAAAATATCATTTTGTAGTAAAAGGTGATAAACAACAAAATTCATAACTTGTTCAATGGGTGAATTCTCCATTTTTTCCACTACAGACTCACAACTGTATTTTTTAACATGCATACTTTGAAACTGCTAATTACTGTTACTGAGCTCATTAAATGTTTTATAGCATTATAATCATTTACCTTTATTCAATACTATATTTGTGTTTATTCATTATTACTGTAATTTTTCTATATCTGTAAATTATTGTAAAAACATCTCTAATGTTTGTGTTTTTTTCTTCAATGGACACTCAAAAGAAAGGCTTCACTAAATATTTATTTCTTTAAAAAGATTACAAGCTAATTTTAACTAACTTTGTCTTGCAAGTGGAATCCTGAGCCTGTATTTCATTTGACAAAAAAACATTAAATCAAGGCTACATTTTTACTAAAGTTTGAACTCCTGAAAAACACCTATTTTCTTCAAGTTTTAATGAAAGCAGAAGATAAAGTTATGTAAATAATAGCTAAGGGACTTTATTCAAACCTTTCCCTCCACATCCTTGTTGACACAGACACAGCACCGAGAGAAGCAATTGACTGGGCTAAGCTGTTTAAGCTGGTTGGCAGAGAATGATAAATCAAATAAAAGCTTTAAAAAATAATACATATATAAAAGCACAGAGAACATTTCTCCATTGGTGCACTATGAAAAATTATTAAATTAAATGTTGCTATAGAAGCTCTAAAAAGAATGAGGCTTTGAGTAATTAAAAAGCAGAATATAAGTACATTATGTTGCTTGCTTATAACTATGCACTACAACGTAAAGACAAAATAAGCTTGAAAAACTATTTATTCTCACTGAATTTTGGGGCTCATCAAAAACTTTATAAATTATGTGTGTATGAGTATATACAAAAATAGCAATTTTTTACGAATACTTATGTGTTAGAAAAAGCTTGCTCAGAGACGTGATAGAAAGAAAACATTAACATAGCTGATTCACAAATTTTTTTTCTAGATTAATAGTGTCAAAAATCTGCTTAAATCTACTTTTTAGCTTAGAATGCTAGTGCTTAAAATGCACTATTAATTCATACTGCATTTTTGTAATAAAATAAAGCCAATCTTTCTTTTCAATGAATGCAACAGTAAGAACGTAAATGACAGCTGCCCTGTAAGTTAAAACCTCCCTTTTCTACTCGTGGGAATAATTGGCTATGAGAATGATAAAGGAATTTAAATTTATGAAGTCCTGATTTTCATTAAATTGAAATAATTATTGCACCCTATGAAAATCATCTGAAACATCTGCATTTTCCACAAAGATATGTAAAGTTAAAATAAATGACTATAGATATTAAAACAGCTGAAATAAATTTACACACAACATACATATTTACAAAATTTTATAAAGAGTCTTATAAGTAGCCTTTATAAAAAATAAGGGATAGTAGATAATAAAGTTCATTTTGAATGTCAATATTCATGTGCCTACATAACATGTATACAATTATTTAATGTCTTTATGGAAATAATTTGAAATATATTTCATTAATATTATGATACAAAATGCAGCAATATAGGACACATGTTGATTGACTATATTCAAATGATTAATAAAGCTAACATAAAATATATATCTATATGGTTGCTCAAATTAAATAAATGTCATTTTAAAGATGTACACTATTCAGAACTTTAAATCTAATACTATTTAAGAAGATATGAAGATATAAAGTACATAATTAATTTTTTCAATTTCCTAGACATAGTGCTAGGAAAATTATGAGAGACAGTATAAGAACTTTTTTTGTAAAAAGGACAGAGCACATCCATGCCCTAGGTGGAGAATGAAAATTCCACCTAGCTGGAATTTGAACCCACGACCTCCAGGTTGGCAGATGAGAATGTTACTCCACTACCACCAAGGCCAATATTAGACATTGAAAAATTTTAACATCTTATAACTAGGAAATAATGAAATAGTATCAAGATGATTGAATTTTATAGGTTTCTAATATTCTAGCTACTATAAATGATTCTGATTTAGCTGTAAATATACAATATCAATATGGCATAAAATACATAAATATGTCTATGAATATTGAGTTGATAAAACTTTACTTGATAATTTATTTTTTTATTTTTTTAGCAGCCTCCAATTTTAAAATCTATTTTTGGGTTCTCATTTGACCAGCATATAAATGAGTCATCCCACACTGTATTAAGGCATTACTCAATTTATCCATAGCACTTAGTATTTATGTATTATAGTTATTCTGAAGTAAAAATATTTATTAAGAAAGGTATACTGATGAAATATAGCATGAACATATAAGAAATTCTGATAAATATAGGTCTTTAGAAGAACTTAAAAAGAAACAAAGCGTACTACACAGAGCATTAAAAGTTAAATGTGTAAATATGCAATGCAGTGAATGTATAGTGTTTTTAATCAGGCATAACAGCCCCAGTTGAATTGCTAATCTATAATTATATAAGAAATTATAGAAAATTTGGGTAGAAACACACAAAATGTATGAACACAAAATTGGTGAGGAAAATTGAAGCCATTTCTAAAAGTTTTGCTAAATTCAGGAATTCAGGAATTGAGCCTTCCAGTTGCAATTTGATATGATGGAAATTATCCATTTATCCACTGAAGGAGTACAAACTATCGTCATGGTAACCCTTGAGTAAGGACTCCATTTTAGTACTGCATGATATTTACAAAATGCCCTTGGATTTGGAATTATTAAAAGAACTATGGATTGCTTGTATTTGTTTAATTCATTTTGCTGCTAGAAATTTTCCTTGAAAAAATTTAACAACATTTTGATGAAGTTATAAACAAACACTGCACTGTACTGCTTAGCCTATTTAGCCATAAACTGTAGGGAGATCTAAATTATTTACTCTTGTAATCTTATTGCAAACATGATAATTTGACTTAAGCAGAAGAACTGAAATATGTACATATGTACTTGAAGTAATTTTTACAGAAGTCAATTTAACATGCATAACTTCCAACTTCAGGAACTCCAAACTTAAATAATGCAAAGTTTAAGGATTAAAATAATAATACAATCAAAACCCTTAATAATTCAAGCTAAAGTCTGGCACACACAGCAGTTAATCAACAACTGTTACTTGAAACTCCCATAGTGAAAAAAAACTTCTACCACACAAAATAAACTAACCAAATCAATACTTACCCAACATGTACTGGATGCCTTGCAATGTCAACATTGTCAGGGGCATAGCTGGTAGAGAACTGAGAATAATGTTCCTTTGTATGTTGTGGACTAATTGAATCCTCCATAGCTGTGGGAGGAGCTGAAATTAGAATAATGTCTTCTTATTATTGCATTAGTAATACATTTAATAACAAAAAGATGGAATAAAGAGTGAAGATGTTTCATTACAGAAACCATTGCAGAATATTTCTCAATATGAAAATGTTTTCTTCAAATGAATATTTTCATTCTTCATCCCCTTATAACAGTTTTCATATTATTCCTGCAATCAAATTTCGTTTGGGCAATTAAAAAAATGCTTATTTACACCTGGGGGAAGTAATTCATACAAATTTTCAAAGTTTAATCCTTTAACTGTGAAAATGGAATATATCCACCCCAGGTTTTACAGCCCTTGACTGCAAAAAATGGATTTACAGCACGCCCTCAAAACAATGTCCCCTTTCATGAGGACAACTGAGAATAGTGACTAGTTTTTCAAATGTGGTGGTGGATCATTATCTGTTACCTCCACCTAGTTATAATGAAACCAATAAAATGTTTCACTGTGCAATGACCATGAAATTTAATTCTTCAGGCAGAGGGTTAAGAAAAATGGGATAGGCGATAAAATTTAATTGTAGAGGCATACCTCCAAACAGTTAATATGCATTACAAATATCATACAACCAAAGGCAACATGTTGAAAATAATTTATTTAAGTAAATGCTTTATAGATCTCAAAAAAAAGATATCTGCAGCATTTCAGCTCAACATAAAAATTATACAGAGAAAAAATTATATGAACAAATGGGAGTAAGGGCGTATAAATTTCAACTTTACCCATGGAATCCCTGTTGGAATCACCCCTTTCATCTCTGGTCACGTCAATGGGCAGAGAATCATCTCCTAAAGATTTCATTTCGTCTACTGTCAAGTAGCGGTAGGGTTGGTCACTAAGCATTGTGTCTTCTCCTATTGGTAAAAGAAGTCAATGGTCAAGTATAAAGAAGGACATTTTTTATAAATATTATGCCACTCATAAATGTAAGCTAATAATTGGGGAGATAAATGAACCATGTGAGGCTCAGCCTTAGAGGATTAGGCAAATATAACATCATAACAGCATGGCATAGAGCAGAACAGGACAGACAAGTTCATGCACTGATGGTATTACCAGCAAACACATCAAGACTCCAAGATATTTAATATTATGAAGATAGCAATTAGTTTAGGAGTGAATTTTACTTATAAATGCAATATTAATCAGAATTCACAATATTTGACATAAAATGCAGTCAAATAAACCCAAAATCATTATTAATCTCACAATTTAAATAATTGTTAAGGGTTTAGAATTATGAGGGTACTCTCAAAAAGCATTTTATTTCATTTTCAGAGTATTGGTTTAAATTAGTATGCTTTAATCTGTTCATAAAAAAACAAGAATTTGATTTCCAAAAACCCAAGGAACATCAGGTAGCTCCATCAAAATTTTACTGTGCCTTCCACTTTGCATTTAAAATGTTAATGTTAGCCGCTCAGTGCACTTAATTTGAATTACAAGGATACTTTTAGTTGCTATTTACACTGAATATTAGCCCATATTAATCTTAATGCTCTTCATATAGCTATAGGACATATATATGTGCAACAATATTACCATACCATGACACAATATTCCCTTTTGTGTACCATTTTAATATTAGTACCTAACAATACTTCATCACTACACAACAATAAATGCAATTAAGAATTATTAGATTTAACAATTTCCATGAAACAAAGTAAAATCTATTACTTGGTACATGCTTATGCACAGAGGTCTTCCCTAACGTCACCATTATGACAAATATGGACAGAAAAGAAATTTTCATAGTCAGTGAACAATATATAGTTAAGGGGGAAAATCATTTACAAGATAGAAAATAATGAAGAATAATGATAAAACAAGATTATGTCAGCACAAACATTCAACATGAATAAATTAATTCTAACTAACACATTCCAAAAAATTTTGACCAATAATTTATTCCTCATTGCATAATGAAACTTCTTCCTTGGGGAAAATTAAATGTTTGGATAAGTTTACACGACTGTTAAATCACACATGCAAACTTTGGAGTAAATAAAAATGTTAAAGACAAATAACCATAGCCCCATTTTGAAGATACTCAGACTACATTAAACAAAAGAGGTTAGTTCAACTTCAAAGGAAATATAAAAGAAAAGAATGGTTAGGTGTTACATGTGCTTTAATCTGGTTTGAAAAAGTAAATAACATAAATATAACTGTTATATATGTAGATAAGTGCTACTATTTTACATGATGGAACCAAGAAAGGTAAAGCTGAAGACCATGATTACAGGAAAAATAATCAGCAGTTTAGTGATCTGTTATATCAATATAAGACACCTTGACCATGTTATTAGTTATAAGAACTAAAATAAGGAGCTCACCCATATTACTTTTTTGCTTACCATGCAAAACATATTTAAAGACACATGCGTGGTTAGGAGAGAACAATTATTCATGTGGATGGCTCATAAAATAGTACCATTGAAGCTGTGTAATAAATTTCTTAAATATAAAAATACATTAACTAGTTTCCATGTTTCAAGTAACAATAAGCAGACACCTACACCAACTAAAAACAGATGTATATACTGGTCATATAATTTTCAGAGTGAGAGGCACAGAACCATTACACATAGGCATAGTATACAGATGTAGTGAAGAAAGAAAAAAACTTTGAAAGATTTAGTAGCCCTGATTCAGGTCAATTATTAATCCAGATACTTATAGACTGTGACATCATCATATTTGAAGGAGGAAAATTTTGCATTTTAATATTGTAATGCACAAACTCTATTTTGCATTGAGTAGAAAGGGAAAATACTATGTGATTATAATTATTGATTTGGTAAATTATTATGTATGAAACAATATACATAATACAGACCACAGCCTATTAAATATTTTGATGAATGAGTTTTTATAATTAAACTCTTAATAAACATAGGAAAACCTTTTGAATGAATTAATACTGAATAAACTAGCAGAAAAGGAATTCTCAGAATCGATTTCTGTTTTCAAATTGATCATGAATAAATCATTTAATAACAACAAGTTGAAATTATGGAGATCTTATAATATATATACATAATAAATCCTTGGCATGATCATGTTTACAGCATGTAATTTTGACCAATAATTACTGTGAATTAGGGTCGTTGTATAAAAGGTTTTGCAGAGTTGGGAAAAAATTTGAAAAAATTTTTGAAGGACCTTTCATCAGTCAACATTTATTTAAGAACATAATTCCTCAACATAACTTCTGTTTCAACATAAAAACTTTAGAGGGAAATTGGCGAATGCTTAATTATGCATACTAGAGCCAAGTAAATGATTATTCACCAAAATTTTCTCCCGATGAGCACTAGGTAATGAAGTAAGAATTCATGTTATCAGCATTGTTCCTTCAACCAAAAGAGTATCTTTTTTAATAGTATAATTTTTTTCATCATGTCCAATTGATTAATACACTTATTTTACTTGGTCATTGATTTTTTGAGCCAAAATAATTCTGATGATGTTGCAGTGCAAAGCTATCTGGCTTGCAGTTTATATGGAGAGCAACTTTCTCCTAAAGTTTTCTTCTTTTCACAACTTCAGCATGTGGCTTTACACCAGTAAGTTACGCAAAACGTCCTTTTTTTTATTTCCCTTAGAGTCACAATAGGATGATCAGCAGGTGGAAGAAGTACGGGGGTGGGGGTAGTGGCAGAGTACAACAGGGTTGATGGTGGCATGTCCAGAGACTTACGCGTTAGCAGCATTTGACCCTCATAATAAGGCAAGTAGACATGTTGGGCGTGCGTGGGTTTCCCATAAACAGCAGAATCCAAGAGATCGTCACCTGCACATTTAGACGAGCCCTAATAAGTGGCGTGGTAGAGCAAAGTACCCACCCACTGATTTCTCCAATCCTCATTCCTCTTTCATTCATTCAATTTGAACACAAAGGGAGGAGTGAGTGGTCATAGTGGGGTTTCACTTAAACTCAATATAATTCATAGTCTGAACTAAGTTAAGACTTATTAAAAAAAAGAAATCATGCTTTCTTTCCACAGAAGAGAAAAATATATATTTTTCAAAAGTGAGGAATTAATAATACTGTGAAATTCATTTGACTGTTAAAATTTTCGAGTCCGGAGACTTTAGCAAAAATCATTATCATATCATTTTTTTTCATGATCCCTAAAATCTATTATACCACCAATTAAATTCATCAATTTTTTCCATGCAATTATATTACCTACTTTAATTTTTTCCTATGTTGGTAATCCAATGGTACCTACTTTTAAATACACTAGCTAGCAAAATGCCATCTGAGCTAGCATTGACCCAAATCCAATTAATTCAGCTAATGTATCTGGCTTTTGCTTATAGAAATCACCATACACTTGTGTTAATATTTGAATCTTCAAAAAAACAAGAATATCTAGAAATTTTCATTATAGGAAATGAACTCATAAGATAGCTGATGCCTCTACGGATTAGTATGTAGTCATTTCATGCTAACTTCTAATGTAAAAGTTAGTGGCTAACTAACATAAGTGAAGTATTTTACTGCATGCATACATATATTAAAAACTTCAGTAATGAAAATAGCTCTACACCATGAAATAATTGCATAAAATGCATAGAAATGGCTTAATGTTTCCACATTAATATTTGAAATAACTATAAGAAGAGCTCAATAGTGATCAAGGAATAAAAGGGTCCAATTTCCAAGTATGATTATGCGCCAAGCTTAATATTAAGCATTTAATTTTCATAAGTATTAAATTTTGGAAACTACAAAATAAACACCATGTAGAAATTAAGACCAATATATGAAATACTGTTTCCTTCTCTTTTTCAATTCATTTCAGATTCAATAAACCGTATCACCGGTGGTGCTTCAACACCAACTCTCTTACTTATCTTGTCAGAAAAGCCAAGCATAATTTTTTAAACATTGTATTAAATTTTGTTTTTCATTTTGGTGCAGTAGCCAGGAATTATATAGTAAACCCTCTTGTGAATTAACTCTTTGTCTGTACAGATATCATTCCTACTCCTAATTCATTATCCATATTGTTAAGAGGTTATGGTGGTCTGGGCAATTTATTTACTAAAAACCATATCTTGCTGTCTTATATTAATTCTGACCTCTTTAGACTAAAATTTTACTAACCAGATATATAACCATATTTGAGATATATAAGCTAATAATTCTGATGGTCAATCAACATTTGGCTTTCATGAAATGTGTAATTGGATAACTCAGGAGTTCTGTAAAAATGAGGAAAAAGTCTTGTAGTTAAAAGTTGGAATGAGAAATGAAATTAGGAAGATATTTATAACAACATTTGCCATTAAATATTGTTAAAATGGTACCTAAGGTGTAATTAACTGTGTATGGTATAACTTTTTGGAAGGTTTTCATAATTCTATCAGACAAATAACTTAGTTTTCTACAGATTATTTATTAACATTGTTCCACCTGCACAGTATTTGTTATTTTTCCAAGGTTGATGGAAATGTTGATAACTTTTATTGCTCATACCAATTTTTTGTTTTTAAAACTTGATTGATTGCTGATTTTGGTATAGGAACCAATGGTAAATGAGGTATCCATTTTGGTAATGCCTTGGAAAAGGGTCAAAAAGAATTTTCAGGACACATTGTGTTGTCAACTACAAATAACTTCTGGAAAGAGAAATGAATTTGTGAAATGCTCCAGTAATACAAGAAATATTTTTAGCTGAATGAGTTGCCAAATTTTAAAAATTATTAGACCTTTATTGGAACAGAAGCTGAAAGGTGTATGAATATTATAACCACCACTGAAGGTCCTTCACAATTACAAAATACCATCTAATTGACCTACTAGTAATTAGTGAATAAACATAATAAACTGTGTTTCTTGAATTTCAGTGATATGTAGAAAGATTTTGTTTTAATTTTTTCATTAAAATATTGATAATACAGGTATGAATTGCAAAAAAATCTATATTTAATATGTAAGGCAAACCACTGAAATTATTTAAGAAAATTCTGTTTGTGTCTTCTGGAAGTTTACTTGATGACTTAATGTCTTGCAATTCAGGATTGAAGCCCCTGTGGTCAGACAGGTGAATGCAGATGGAAATAGTCTACATTTAATAATATCCACATATGAATATTTTTAACTGAACTAAAAGAAGTTTTGTGGTTTTAATTATATGACTAATAACAGTTTATAAGACACAATTGACTTTTGAATTTTCACATGTGAATAGGGGTACATCTAGTCACAGCACCATTACATATATAATCCAAATACATATTTTACAAGAGGAAAAAGCTAATGGAAAGCTACATGTGTTGAACTATATTTTGCAAAACGAGATTTGTGAATGTATTATATTTATTTACTCTTATAATTACCTTACATTGCCTAAATTTTTCTCATAAACTCTTTAATTGAATATGAATTTATTAACAATTTTCATTACAACCAGATATGTATTCATTTTTCATGCTCAAGTCTACTCATATCAATGAGCATTATCTACTATGAATATACCAAGGTTATCATAGTGTAATCAGTGACCACATATTCTTTAATATTTGAGGATTTTTAAGAGTATTTGAATGAGGAAAATTTAGTGATTTAAATATATAATTAGTTACTTATTCCATTTAGTAAGTAGTTTTTTATTACTCCTTGTTTGAATAAATAATATTCATCATAATAGTATATGTTTTCAATACATATAACTCAAAAAATAATAATATGTAAAACTAATGACATTGAACTATATGTAAAACATAAATAAAGAATATGTTTGCATGTATAAATTTCAGAAAGTCGGCTAAATTGTCCTTTGATGAGATCAGTTTTAATTTAATGTTTAGTAAACTAAGATGTAGAATAATGGTGGGTCTTAGGTTTATGTAAGAGTATTTACCTCTTTTTTCTATTTTTAACACAAGTATATTTTAAATACAGAGCTAGATATTACGGACTTCTGACAAATATGAGTGTGCAGTGAGTGAACAAAATGTACACAAAATAAAACTTTATAGAAAATGAAAAAAATTATCACATACCCAATTGACTAATGAAACTTATTTTTATTCTAAATTACAGTACTTTTAGGAAATGAAGCAAATGGTATTACTATTGAATTAGCACTGTTAGAATATCAATTTCAAAAATTTTCTTTAGCCACCTAATTATAATAGTTTAAAAATAATTTTTCTACTTTTCATCAACTACCTCCTATAAAATTTAGAAAATGGCTACAATCCAGAAACAATATTTTATCAAATTACATTCTTCAATAACTACTCTATAATATAGTCACATTATATACCAAATCTCTCTTCTCAGTATTTATTATTCTAAAACCCTAATGCATGCTTTATTTTAATGTGTAATTATAAAAAATAATGGAGATGATCAGTAAACAATGCTTGCAGAAATTATATAAATATTTTTCCTGAATTTGAAAAATAAGTGAAATGAAATAATAATTTGATTGAACTGCAGGATATATGAAGGTAGAACAGTTTGGAAATCTTTTGTTCAACCAAATTATTATATAGTATTATTTTATTAACATTAGGTGAATTTAGGAAGGTAATTAAAAGAGATGCTCAGGTCATGAAATGGGTGAAGTATGATTAATTAGATTATATTTGAACTGTTATGCAATAAATTCAACATGGTATATCTGAATACATGTTATCTATATACTAAATAATTAAGATCCATTACTTCCATCTCAGTAGTAAGAATGAACTGAGCTATTACTGTAAAAATTGAAAATATTTTTGTTTAGTCTATTGTCTAGAATATTGTTCCAACATTTATAAAATATATGTAGATGCTTTCTTTTAAATCAAATGAAGAATTAAAAAGTATGAACCTCTGGTACCAACTATGGACTCACATTAAGCATGCTAATATGATGAATTGCACCCTGAGAAAAATTTTCTAAATTATATATTGTGATGAGAAATTCAATCAGGTCAATGATAAAGGCCAGCTCTCACGAGAGGATAGAATAGTCTAAAGGTGTACCTCCCAGCTACTATTTAAGCAGATCAATTATTGCTTCTGCATTATAACTAGGGATGGTCAGATTAGATGTCGGATCCAAAGATCCATGGATTTGAGATCTTGCATTTCATTCTGTACTGAAATTGGATCCAGAGACAGTGTAAAATCAGATCCAGAACAGAGATTTTAAATTATGGTCGCCCAGAGATTGAAGAACCGCATGCAGGTACTAAGTATATACCTCAGAACTTTAATTTAAAAATGATTAATAATAAGACATTACAAATTAATAATTTAGCAGCTTGAAATATTTTTTCGTCTTAGAAATGAAATATTCACATTTTGTGGAAAAACAGTGAATTTGGACTCTGAGAACAACAAAAATGCAGCCTGTTTGTACCATGGTGTAAAATTCACCACTATTAAAGCATCTGCACACAAAGCACGCATTAATTTACAAGAAGTTTGAGCATGAGCAAATACATTTACAAGAAGCTGCAACCTGATCTCTTGTATTGTTTTCATTAATTTTGTAAGATTTTTTAAATTCTGTAAATCTAGCATAAAATTTAGGATTGGGAAATAAATGAAATCCAGATCTGAAATGATATCCAGGATCTGGTTCTGGATCCAAAACAAACCTGGGTCCGCCCATTCCTAATTATAACATAGAATATTTTCATTTCCAACAATTTGTACATATGACCTTCTGACCATTGCATGACCTTTACATTAAAATGTGAACTGAAAGCACTTTATTTGTCATATGTGATATGTGTACTTTGGTATAAGAATCTATGGAGATGGGGAGCTTTCTTTAAGTTTAATCTAAGCTTGACTAATGACTTCCTTACAACTGGAAAAGGCCTTCCTTCTATCATTTACACCCTCCAAGTTGGTGTATCCTGGCCCAGACAATATTTTTACTATAAATATTGAGTACTCAATTCTCACTTACATAAAACATAGATTCACACTTTTCAGGACTAAACAGTAAAGTGCAAACTGTAATTATTTATATGCAAATATGTGTAACTAGTCCAAGTGTTAAAGAAATTTTATAAATGTGCACATTATGACATTTATAAAAAAAATTATTTGCATTTGTTAAATCCAGATGCATTGGACCTCAAAGACTATGTTGCAAAAGCTCTAGTAACTGCATGATAAAAGCCCATTATTTCATCACAATGAACTACAATTCTTCATCACCATCACCTGATGAGTACTGCCCAAAATTTTTCCTCGTGTATATGAAAAATTATGCTAACCCATTGGCTTGTTCATTCCCCTCACCTTATTTCGTCTAATTTTAGCTCGGGAGCACCATGCATTTTCAAGTAAAGCTATATTTTCAATATCAGTATAGCACTCTATCATGGTCCAAAACCCTACTCAATGAATGGACTACATATTCAAGCCCTGAAGTTTGGCATCCACTTATGACCAAATGATGACTATGTAACAGCATCTACTAACTACATGTATTTGGCATTAGCATACTACAAACCTCATCTGACGTCATTCTTGAAGCAAAATCTCTATAATGGTAGAGAAAGATAATTTTCAAAATAATAAATATTTATTATATCTTACCTCCTTCATCCTCTGAGTCTGACATAAAGGTCTCCTGCATTGTCTCAGGAGCCATGACCCTGTACTTCTCTTCAGTGGTTATTGTGGTGGTGGTTGTAATCACAGTCTCAGTAACCACTTTCAGGGTTTCAACTACACTAATGTAGCCAAGTTTTTGTGCTATTGACAGGGCAGTTTGTCCTTGCTGTAATTTTAATGAAAAATGCTTGCTGTAATTATGTTTAAACAAAGGTAAACTGTCACAATTATAAACATTAATATGCAAAGATTCCCCACAATCATTTTACTAGACAAAAATCCGAGAATGCATACTGTCATGGCCAAGAAGGCAGTGGAAAGCTCAAAAAAACTCCTATAGAAATTAACCTTGAAGGTAGAAAATGTGGTGGTATACTTCCCTAATAACCTAGTCAGTGAAGTCTGTGCTTTTCTCCAACATTATATCATTCCTTCTACGTGAACAACATTCTAGACCATGAAATAAAATTATTGCCATATTGAATTTAACAGTACAGAGTTTCACAGTTGATGAGAATTTCATCAATTCATTCAATGTCTTAAGTTTTGAATTATGTATTTAAGGATTATTATGTGTAAATATACGAGAAAATAATTCCACCAATTTCACTGAGAATGATCTTGGCATGAACTTATTTCACAGTGAGTCTATACTTCATGAACTTCTAATAGCATGAAAATTCTCAGAGAATCTGCATATATTAGAGTTATACCATAGCAACTTTAGACATGACATCATTAATTATGATTTCTTGCAAGAAGTACATGTGAAACTGTTAAATAATTAGCACTTGGAACTTTAGTAGAATATTTGATTGAACAAACTCAGTGGTTTGTTTCACCAAACTATGATATCACCCAGCCAAATGGTGCTTCATTGAGGTATGAATGGTAGCAGAGTTAACATTATGGATTTAAGCACTGTTTGTAACATTTTTCAGTAAACCTTCAAATATTATTTTATCATTTAAAATAAAAATTGTTATTAAATCAAAAAATAAATACAATCTACTTTCTAATGAGCATTTAAATGCATACATTTGTGACTGCATTTGGCGAGGCCCTGCTCTCTAGCAAGAGGTTGATGATGAGGACATGGCCTTGTTGAGCAGCCTGATGCAATGGAGTGTAGCCGGCTGAGGTTGCACTGTTGACGTCCACTCCATGTTGCAGAAGGAAGCGGACCATGTTGATTTGACCAAAGTGACATGCAACATGCAGAGGAGTGTAGCCAGCCTGGAAAAATAATTTTAATACATGCACTTTAGATATTTGCTCATGTAAATTATACAATGTTCTGCACAAAAGAAAAAAATGGCATTATATACTTAGAATGACCATAATTCAAGAATCATCTACTAAGTTAGAAATTCAATGATAGTTTGCTTTTTTTATCCTTGATTATAGGCAACAAGGGTGCACACCTTAGATGCAGATAACAAGCATGGCTTTGAGAGCTCCTATGATGCAAATCACATTTTGTAACTTTGAAAGGGAGAAAGTGCAAATAATCAGGGACACATGAATGTATCTTGTCAGCACATAAGTTAGTGAAATAATATTGGAAATGACAAATCTTAGACAGAATATTAAAAACAACTAGTGTTCAATTAAACTGTAATGCATTCCTTTATTCATACTTTCTATATTAGGCACATGGTATTACCAATGCCAATTATTATTTTTTACTGTAAATTAATATAATTTTTTCTCAGCATGCCACTAGGCAAAGAAATAAATTGAAAATATTGGGATCACTAAATCCACAAACAGTAAATAATTCTGTACAATAAAAAGACACTAGTTTGGTAGTAAAAGGACTGCAGAATTGTGCAATGTTTGAGACTTAAACTGAATAAAAATATCCATGGTACAGGAAAGCTATTAAATTTATTATATTATTTATTTAGGTATTGGGTGTGACATTAAGAGACTATGTTTAATATGTAGAGGGTTGGAAATAATAGGGGTAATAGTAACCTTAACACTGAAATTTAAGATGGTAAAACACTCTCTGAAGAATTACCTTAGTTTTTGCATCAACTTCAGCACCATTTTTCACTAGGATAGTGGCAACATTCACCCTGTCTTCTTGAGCACAGAGGTGAAGAGGAGTAAGACCATTCTGAAATAAAATGACAAACTTTATTAACTAAGTGAATAAAAATTGACATCCACAAGAATCCTATACCTTCTGATTACAGTTATATGTAAACATATCATGCAAGGTTTGAGCATAAACACTTTTATGGTCAGTAAATAGGATAAAAACTTTTATTTTGAAGAAAAACTGCAAAACAGAACTTTATATATGACTTGATTTGAATAGCACATAACTATTAAGAGGCAGTACTCTTATTGCATGAAAATTACTTCAAAATTATCTTAACAAAACAGCTTAGCTGGGATCCTTACTTTTTTGATCATAAATAATAATCTTCACAACATACCCAACAAGTATAGGTTACGTTAGAAAAAACATGATTTTAGTTCAGAGGCTGAAACACTTTTTCTTACTATATTCTATATTAATATCGATCAATAAAAATTTAAGGGATGAAGAAATGACTATCTTGACATGGGCTATATATTGACAAGTAGAAAAGTGACTATAATCCTTGAGAAATGTACAAAAAAAAGGATTTAATGAAATCAGATATTGAACATTTTCAAGAAAATCCTTTTTTCAGAATTTCATGCTAAATTCATTTTCTCTCCAAGCCTTAAGATTAATGCATACCTTTGCTTTATGATTTGGATCTGCTTGATGTTCAATTAGGAGTGTGGACATATCTGTATGGCCTTCTTGAGAGCTCAAATGAAGAGGAGTGAACCCAGCCTTGGATTCTGCGTTGGCTTTGGCCCCATATTCCAGCAATGTAGTGGCAATATCCATCTATTTCAGAAATAATTATAAAAAAGAATACTGACTTAGTATTTAATATTTATTAACTGATATTCATAATTTATTTTGATAAGCAAAATCATTAATGTTTAACTCAAGATACATAGGTAGTAAACATGAAGCATCAGCTTTGTGCTAAGCATACACAAAAAATAAGGACAATATTTTTCTTCATTTATTCAACAATTGTTTTAAATACAAAAGAGTGCATGTTAACTTGAAAATTGCAATAAGTTTGGTTTACCAACGGTGCAAAATATATCACTTCTGAGATATGGATTATCTGAGAAGATAACTAAAAAAAATAAGAACTTTATAGCTTAGAGCATACCTGATTTTTCCTGGCTGCAATATGCAAAGGAGTATGGCCATTTTTGGCTGTAGCATGGGGAGAGGCTCCCTTGTCAAGAAGAAGAAGGGCCACATTTTGGTGGTCATAATGGCTTGCAACATGGAGGGGAGTCACTCCATTCTGAAAAGAAAATGAAATTCACATGAAGGCTATTTCACTGTATAATTACCACAACATACCAACATTAAAATTTGGATATCTAAATTGAGGAACTACATGTGTAGAAGCAATCAAAAATGTAACCTCCACCCTATTGGTTGACTGAATTTTTTTACTTCCGTCTATGTTACACCAATTTTATAAGTAATTCAAACTACAACACAATGACCATGAGACACTGTTGCAGGTTAAATATTAGTCTGCAAATATCTAGCCGAAGATGGCTTTAACCTATAAAACTCTCAAGAATATTATTTAGAATAACTAATATGATTTGATTTATAGATCCGATCCACCGAAGTTCAGAAACCTCTAAATATTAAACAATTTAATGGATTCACATTAATTTTATAAAGGGCACATGATTTATTATGCGGAATCAATAACTTGGGAAAGTAAATATTTCAACAAGTTATGATGGGGTGGAATAAAAAGTGAAGATAGATTTCTTCATGTATCATGAGAATTATTTCTTTTTGGCTTATATCAACCCCTTCAGCTGTGCATAATTTCTACCAATGATAATATTATCTTAAAATCCTGTTCTTTGACTCCTAATTTTATTACTAATCAAACAGTTTTGGCAAGTGACAATGGAAATTTGATTATTGAATTTTTCATGAATCAAATTTAACTCTCTATTTAAGAAAAAATAGTCCCTCAGTTACATTTAATGGTGCACATTCAAATGTCGATTTCTACACCAAATATTTTATGGAATAAGTTAAAAGATGGAGAGGAGGCAAGGTAAACCACAAACAACTTCCTTTCAGATAGAAGTTTATGCTCAATTGAAATTGAGCACATTGATATTTCTAATAAAATTTTATTAATAATGTAATGTGAAATAAAAAATTTCTGTCAATAACCTCCAAAGCATAACATTCTTTTTTGATTTTATTCATAATCCTAGTACGTTTTCTCAAACTTTTCTGATTGTGAACTGTGTAAATCATTTATCTCAGTGAATCAGTGTCCAAAACTCACATTCAAAGGTGAGTCATTTTACAGTTGAATGTGAGGTATACTGAAAACTTTTAAAAGAAAATTTAATATAGTGAAAATTGCGTATTAGAGTGCAACATGACCAAAAACAAAAAAATAATGAAATTGTAAAATTTAATTATTTTTTATAGAATTAGGAGGTGCACGTAGAAATAATGAAATTTACTATACATATGTAAATTAATATGCTTATTTTTGGAAACCAAAACAGTTAGGCCTGATTATAAGATAAACATCAACATTTAGGATAAATGGGTCATTTTAATTTAGCAGTAACATTTGTGGTCAAGTAGGTCATTGGTGGCTAACTATCCACCAATGAGTTGCACAACATACTTTTAGAAAGGCCTCTGTAGCACTAGGTTAAAAGGATACCATGGCTTTTCAGTGAGAATTGATGTGTTTAATAAATATTACTTCAGTGTGAAAGATTTTAATATATGGAATTGAAACATCTGCTGACCAATATCGGGTAACAATTAGGACATTTAAAAGCTATAACTTCCTACATATAAAATGTAGAGATAAGGACATTTTCAAAGATAGAAATCTCAGAGAAGAAGACAATGTTAGTCAAGCTAATCAATATGAAGAATTCAGATAAATACTAAACTTATGTGTATTTTGATTAAAACATAGATAGGAAAGAATGACTTAGGCAAAACTGCAATGTCACCTTCCATAAATTCAATGCATGTTGAACTTTTGTAAATGAATCCTCCACTAATTAATGAATAAAAATATTGTACATGTCACCACTGAATGCTTATAAAAATTATGGTGAATAAATTCAAAAGAGTACCAGATAATCTCTGTGAATATTAAACTCAGACTTTTTCCTAGAATTATTTCCTGTTAGTCAACAATATCACAAATTTTCCTGTATGGATGTTGGGAGAAATGGTTTCAGGCGTGACGTTATGGAACTGCTTCATGACTCCAAGAAACAAATTATTAAGGGTTTTTTTTCTTGGTGTATGAATGTTTTTTCTACATTTTAAATATCATGAACCTACTAAAGGAACTCAAAGTTCCACACTACCCTCCATAAATTCCAGTAGTAGTATTATTGTTGCTTCGGCGGCTATGGTCATTTTGCACCTCTTCAACTCATAGAAAAAACCCCATCTGCACAAACACAACATCCATGCCCTGGGTGGGATTCGAACCTGTGACCTTTGGGTTAGCTGGCGAGCATGCTACCCACCAGGCTAACCTGGTCGACAAATGCATTCCATTGCAGGAAAAACTGACAGGATAACACTCCTGACTAACACTCTCTGATTCTTTTACTGGCAAGGAGCCAATATACCCATGCTGGATTTATCAAGACAGCATAATTGAACGGCTTTCTTAAATTTTACTTTAGTATGAATTAGAAACTAGCTGGCTTTTTTCCTATAACCATGAAAATCTGTACAAATTCCAGCCTTACTTGAAAAACATAAGCAGCATTAGATAAAGTAAAAAAATAAATTGTTGGGAAACTTGTCTTTTATTAATTATCACTCTTTTTATCAGAGATTTGATTTTTAAAAAAATCTTCATCCTAAGTAAATAACAGCCTCATTCACCAATGAACTGAATTATTCTAGACTGTGAAATCATGTTCAAAATGTTGAAATATATGCAAGGAATACCAAACAGCAATGGTAGAATAAAAGCTGTTTATGATGATTATCCCAATTCATCAATTACATGCCAAAGTATTGTTGATTATTCTGAAAATAGGAGCAACAAAGGTCTCTAATTTAATGTATGTTAGTCATTATTTTTGGTTTGTAATTTTGTATGTGATCCATAGTCCTGATTTATACCTTTTTGAAGATATGTTATGAGACTACTTATTGGTATATACTATAATCAAAAGGACCAATTCTTCACACTAAGATGATTACAAATACTTCAAACAGGTTCATTCTTTAATGAGTGTTTGGTGACAATAAATATATTATAATATTTCACTGAAATGCATAGGAATGCTTTTAAAAAGTGCCTTCTCTCAAGGTCAATTGACATTATATAGTTTATAGATTCAGCATTTGAATTACACCATTGTTTATTTTGAAATGATCGTGAAGTTTACATCCATAAATGATATAGCCTCAGTAGTTGTCTTAATCTGTAATAAACTCATGCAGAATTGGGTAACTTATGAAATACAAACTCCTAATAGCCGCGAATGAAATTAGGACAACTCCATGATGTTGCTAATTTTGTGGAATATTTATAAATTCTTATAAAACAACTTATTATTTTAGAGTAACACTTAAAATTCATTAACATATTGATTATCTCTTCATCAAACTACATGAAAATTGGATTTTCTATGAAGAACAAATAGAATAAACAGAAGTTTTTTAAAAATATAGAGTAAATCATGAAATATTTCACATTTTTAAAGATAGTATTCCTGTTGCCTCCCCTGGTTATCAGTAATTATTACATAAAATTCTAATAATAAATAAACTAAAAAAATAAAATATATAAAATTCAATTATTTTTAGGAGGTCAAAAACATGAGATTCTCATGTGCCCCACGATTCATCTCCTCGTCCTGTGTACAGGATAAATAGTTGAATATGTGTTATGGATGGTCTATATGGTTTTGTACTAATGAATTCAGAAAGAAAATAATTGAACACCCCAACTTTCCATATATTTAAAAAGATTCCAACATATTAAGCATGTAGCATCTAACAATAATTTTTACTTAATAATGAACTGAATTATAAAATAATTTCATGAAAAAATCAGTATTCCATACTAGACAACTGTCATAGATGTTTTTAAGCCCCATTCAGAGGTTATTTTGTGTATGAAATTTGTCCTAAAGCAAGTTCTAATTCAAAGCAAATGTGATGCCATATGAACCATATACTAAGGTAAGAGTTGCTCGACTTAACTTAATAACTCTGGCAGCAGATATTTTTCTTAAATTGCATTTTACTTAGCTTATTTTACTAGTTAATTTGGTGCCTGTCCTATCCCCTTAATGTTATTGTAATAATGATCATTGTCTAATGCTTGAAAATTACAGATGGGTACATTTCATCAAATAACCAAATAAGAGCTGAAAGGAATATTTTAGAGTAGCTGTGAACATAGTCAGAAGCTGTCCTAATAGCTGTATTTCTAACCTTTTGTAAAAGTTCAATAATCCCTATTACATTATTTGTGGATATTTAACTTTTTATCTTACTTATGAAATGATTAATACACGATATTATTTATTCAATTCAATAATTTGCAATCAATTCAATAATTTGTAATCTGGATAGATATGTGATGCCAATGAGCTGTCTCTTGGATGGGATTCTTCACAGATTGTCTTTATTAATATATATTTTGGTGCGTTAGACTGCCTCCGCAACACAAATTTTAGTTACCTTTTAAATCTACATCATGATACAGCATTGATGCAAAGCTATTCAGTAGAGCTTTAGGTAACAAGTCTTACTATCAATAATCAAACTTCAATGGGAATATAAAGTATTTTATTAAGCCAATTTGGATCTAAAGTATTTTATTAAGGCTGAATGCATAATTTCTCAACAGCATAGAAATGTAAATTAATGAGGAACAATTTTGTGCATAAACCAATTACTCATTACTTGATCAAACTCAGGTGATCTAATCTTGCTATGTAGCAATTGTCTCAGGCTTTCCATTTCTCTCTTATTTGATGTGTTTTACATAATTTTCCAGAAAAATTTCAATGTCATTAGTATTTTGTGTATAAGATTATTATGGGTTGACATTTCATTTATATCAAATATGATTCCTGCCTAAACACAAAACTTGCAGTATTTCATGCTCTCTATAACTACATATTCTGCAAGTACTTTGATGACAGGCTGTTACAAACATGGGCTATTCTATATATGTATGTATATATGAGTATATATGCACTTATTAATTGTGCCATATTAATAAATGGATCCTATCTAACATGAAATTTATCCCTTAATAATGAAAAAATGCACTTCTAGGCCTAAATTTTCAAGTCCCTATCTCTCAATTGGCCTCAGTACTAAATATGACTGAGGCTCTTTGTGATACAATGTTCAGTTATTCTTGTCAAAAAGTATAAAATGACTGCATAAAATATATAAGAACATCATTGTAAGAAAGCTCTAACATATATTTTAGATTTCCAACTACTGAATAGATGTTTAGTGAGCAGAGTTCTAGTGTTCATGTCTTGTGGTCCAAACTGAAAATTCAGTTAATAAATTAATGGATAGATTATAATATTTTCAAATTAATTTCCTACTGAATTGTTAAATTCTTATGAATAAATTTCTTATGCAAAAATGGTAAATCCTAATCAAAACTGATAAAGAATGGATGCATTGAATTTGATACTAATGGCAGTATTTTTAAATTTACATCAACTGAAAGCAATGATTTTACTAAAATCAATTCATTTTTACTATTGAAAACCTCATCTGCGAATTGAATGAAAACAAAACAGTAGTTTCATATTTAACGGCATAGGAATGCGATTTAAAATAAACTAACAGCATTAAATACAAATAATTTTTTTCATTGCAGTAAAAAAATTCCTTTCCTCTAATTATGATTAATCCAACATTAGAGCAGTCAGCATAATAGTCTGATTTCATTTTTAAATACAGCATTAAGATGATTAGAAGGAATTAGAAATATTAATAATAATAAAATGTATTTTTATTGATGGAAAATGAACCTAGAGTAATAAATATGAGGGTTGGTAATTTGTCATACCATCAGGTAAAACAATGTATTTCATCTTCCAATTGAAATATGAACTGATAATAGCAAATTCCATTGCATCAGCTTACATTTGTAATTACCCTAATGGAAAATGTCACCAATTGTTAAAGTTGGTTAGTCTGGAAAGACATAATTCATTCCTATAAGTACATTGAATATTTGACTGCAGATTACTGCAGGAGACAGTGGCAGCTACTTTGTCATGAATATAATAGCCTCATATACTAGAGTCATTTAAATATGTAAAGTTTCTCTTACACATAAAAAGATGAACCCATGAACTCACACTCTCTCGTTATCTCTACCACATGAACTAATATGTCTTTAGAAGAACTTTAGCCAATAATATTTCATCATGTAAATTTAAGAAAAAGGAAATTTAAGTATTTTTATGCCCTTCATGATTGCTTTTTCCAGTCATGGAAGATAATTGTATTACAGGTATAGCTTTAGAAACATTATGATGATTCTTGCTGGTTCTAATTTCTATGGAATTATCCAGCCTCTACCTTGCCTTCTCCTGTAATGGAATTTTTCCCCTAATATAACATTATGCAGAGGTTGTGGTAGCCGAGTGGGTAGAGTGCTTGGCTACTGACCGGGAGACCTGGGTTCGAGATCTGGTGATGACTCTCCGCTGCCCAAGCTGAGTGATTTTTCAGGTACCACATCTCCGTGGGAAAACAACAGGCGGCACAGGGAAAGGAACTGGCACTCTACCCTGATGTGTGAATTTCCACACGCAGGGCTTAGTACTAGGTGAGCTCTACCCTCATTTAACACACCGACCTTTGGGTTGATTACTGTGGTGGTATAACATTATGCATGATGCATTGAATTCCTATCAAGATCCCACATGTTTACTTCACCATAGTTGCAGCAGGGAGCGATATCTACCGACCTGTCTTCACCAAAACTAAAAATTACTGATGCTCAACTGATAAGGCAAAATATGTTAAAGCTATGCTACCTAGTAATTTTAAAGTAAACCCATTTCTAAACCTTACCTTTCCTTGTGCATCCACTGGAGCATCACGTTGCAATAACAGTCGAGCAACCTTCATTTTTCCATACTTAGCTGCCAAATGAAGTGGTGTGAAACCTTTCTTTGTTGTGGCTGTCAGTGAAGCACCATGTTCTAGTAGCACAGATGCAACCTGTTGGAAACACCCTCAATTACAATTACAAAGCAAAGCTTTTACAAAATATTTACCTACAAAAGATTAATGACAACAATGTACTCTAAATATGATATTCTTTAAATATTTTTAAAAGATAAGCAAAGCATTCAAGGTGAAACTTAAGTTGTTTAACAACGAATATGAAAAATGATTCCCATTAAATATGATTTAGGTTAGACACAAAACCTTTACCCCTCAAAGAAATTCCATGCAATGAGAACCTTTTGCCAGATGAAAATTTTAATCTTTGGATGAATGAGTAAATGATTACATGAATGAATAATAAAGAATTATTAACTACATCTTGCCTAAAACAACTATGGATGTTGGTAATAATTTTATATATGATTGCTAAGTCCTTGCAAGCTATTCAAATTAAAGCATTCATCAAGGAAGAAGTATACAAGCATTACATTAGAAATGATAAAACAGTGAAAAAAATTAAATCCAAGTGATTTTCCATAATATCAACTCACTTGAGTGAAAATTCCAAAAAAAAGTCCCAGGATATTTCAAGTTACCTTTGTTTAAAAATTTCTTATTGAGTTTCCTCAATTATATATTCTTGAAAATGCAAGTGAGCTTTTGGGAGAGCTTTATATGTATTTATTGGGATTTAAATTTTCTGAAAACATTTGTTCACTTTCATATCAATTAGTTTCCATGGGTCACTTGAGCTACAATAGTTTATTTTGAAGTGATAAATAGCTCTTTCATTAAGATTTAGCTAAATTGATGTCTTGAATTTTAGATCTAAGATTGGAATTGTTAAGAATTTCATTAAGGTTTTATCTTTTAGGGAGAAAAGCAGAAATAAGACAGTGCGCAAAAACAAAGAAGAAAGCATTGGAATTGCTGCATCCCATCCTCCTCAATTGTCTTAAGTGACCACAAACCCAATGTGTTTCAAAGTTATGAAGCCAAGATATGAAGATTGCTGGTATTTAGGCATGCAAATAAAACAAAGATGAGGTCAAAAAGATAAATTTATTTTATCTAAAAACAGTATGACAACATACCAAAATCAGCTAAACAGTCTATGGAAGAAACCAACACCCACAACAGTAAAACCCTTTTGAATCTGATGAAAATGAGCTGAACATGCAAAGACCACAAGAGAACATTGGTGAATATATATATATATAAAAGAAGTGACTAGAATGAAGCATACTCTTTAAATATTACAGATGCCATAAAAAATTCAAGTATAAAAAATTTCCAAAATTATTTATTACAGGCCCAAGGAAAAATGAAGCACAGCTTGATGAACATGCTAAATAAATACAATGAAGCTAAAAATGAGATGAGACATGAAAAAAAATATGTTGAACACATTTCTCCAGAGGTATATAAACAACTCGTTGAAACTAATGTGATGCTATTTATATATAATATGCCTATAAACATTCCATAAGCATGTTTACACCCATAATAAGAGCAAGGAAAAGCAGTGCACAGGAAAGATTTTTTTTAAAGTCTAACTACACAGCAGGGGCTAAATGAAATACTCTTGACGATGATGTCTGAACTTCTCCATCAGATATAGTACATCAATGTGGTCCATGATCCTACGCCCAACTAAGTACTTTACCTCTTCCTGTCCTTCCTTAGCAGCTATATGTAAGGCTGTGTACATATCCTTGGTGGTAGCATCCACGGCTGCACCATGCTGAAGTAACAGCATAACAATATCCACATTTCCCAACCTAGATGCAATGTGAAGAGGTGTTTGTTGCTCCTGTTGATGGAGAAGGTAAAGATGGGATTGATTATGTCATAATTCTACCGTGTGAGCAATTCTTCCACCATGTGCATGATAAAGATAATTATCAGATTTTGTTAACTTTTGCCCTTCAGAAATACAGGTATAGGTTACCCTTTTCAATCACGGTTTTGTCTACCTTGGCAACTGGTTATCCACCGGCCACTTTTTGGGTACTGCTTTTCTCAGCCACGGGTATTTCCCTTGTGTATGCATGGTTTTGACAAACTATTTAAGATTAGGTCAAGTAAGTCAATATTTTAAATGATTCATTTAATATTAGCCATGCCCAGGCAATTTAATCAATATGATGCAAAAAAAGTTTTGCTTGTAATTAAACCTGATCCTTGGCCATTAATTCTAAACAAATTTTAGAGTGAGACAAGTTTAGTGAATTTAGTTTCAAAATTTCATAACAGATGGAAGTGAACCTGAGCTTAACTTTTTAACAATAATAATTTATTTATTTTCCCGAGGACAAGCATCACAAAATACATTGTATAAGGCATTTAATTGCATAGAAGGGTACAGTGCAGCATATAAAAACTGACATTTTAAATTACATACCTAGGCACTTTTGAACAACATAGAATCACTTAAGCCATCTCAAATAAAGTACACAATTTACAACAAAATAATGTGCTTTCATGCTTAAGTTAATTATAATATATTAATTAATAGAAGATAAGATTGTCTTCTATATTCATTGATAGAATAAAATAATTTAGCATGAAGATAGGACTACCTTGGTTTTGAAAATTTTCTCTGACTTAATAGATTGTATCTATTATAGCAATTATACAGGCAATTTATTACATATTCTAATGCCCATTTTCCTTGGATGTGATTTTGTCCTGCTTGTTCTCACATTGGCTAATAAGAGATGACTTGACATTCTGGTGTTATAATGATGAATGTCTGAATTAAGGTAGAGCTATGTGAGATTTTTCCTGATGAGCACACTTTTCAACAAGGATATCAGCTATTATACGAGACATCACTATCGAAAAGTGAGAGAATACTTCTGCCTTCATACAAATGGAAATTATTTCAGTTAAAATATATTGCACACATTTTTACTGTAGCTTGGTGGACAATGAAACCTAGCCCCTTATTTTCCATCTACGTACTTGGTGGTTTTCCAATCGCCATTTGGTAAACTTCGAGATTATTCACGAATGTAACCCCTGTGGTTGACAAGGGATACCTTTAGTATAACTTGTAATATGTAAGATAATACTTGAAACTCATTAAAAATTAGTAACGAAAGGAATGCATTAAGATATAACAATGAACATAGTTTTACCAAGGTGAAGGATTATGTGAATAAAATTATACCATTAGAATTATGCTATTAAATTTACAATTTCCAATGAAATTTTATCTGAAACCAGGAAATAATGGTTACATATGCCTTCGATCAATAGCAAAACAATTGGCTCTTAAGGATAAGGCTAACGTGTATCCTTACATGTAGGCAACAAACAAGGCCATCCCTGGAACTTAGACAACCCTCACTGCTTTTGTCATAGTTATTCGTTACAGTTTTTGTCTTTGTCTAAACACAAATTATAATAGTGTAAGATTGTTGTAACACAGGAAACATAAAGCACAAATGAAGTTTCAAAATTAATTCTTCCTGAAGAACTAAATGATTTTTCAGTTGCTTGAATTTGTAGTCCTAATCATTTGGGTAAAATAAAACAACATATTATAAGATACAATAACTGGTACAATAGTTCTGGTAGTATTGGTATTAAAATAAAATGAAAATACAATTAGCCATGGCAACTACATTACAGGGCTCCAGAGTAACTTGTTCACCAAGGTATTTACCTAATTAAATTACTTTCTGTTTTGTTTTATTCTCAACCTATTAATGAGAGACCATACACTATTATTTCTTCCCCTAAGATTTGATTAATATATGGGAATAGAATTAAAAATAGGATTGGTTTGTCTTATTTCAGCCCAAAAATGAGTATATAAGCAGATTAATTAAAATTGAGCCACTAAGAGACATAAGGACAACCTTGGTCATGAATTTTTCAGAAGACGACTTCTTAGGCAAATATGTATATTTTGGTCTAAGCCCTATTTTTTCACTTTTTTAGAGCAAACGAATAATATTTATAACAATATTAGGAATTTATTATCAAATAAAATCAATGTTCTGTATTTACTTTAACGGCTGGTTTTTTGAGTTATGCTCTTGCTAAAACAATAACAAGAACTTAACTCAACAATTAATCTCTTGTTTTCCCCTTGGTAGTGGTAGTAGTATTTTTGTTTATAGGGTGCATCAATGGTTACGGTCATTTAGCACCTCTTCATATCATAGAAAAAATCATATTGACAACAATCATGCCCTGGACAAGACTCAAACTCCTGAACTTTGACCCCGGTCGAGTCCCACACTCCCTCTGGGGGTGCGTAACAGCATTTTCCCACCACGGATTAAAAAAAAATAGCCGGCAACCCCAGGCTAAGCCGCCCAGTATTTTCCCCTTGGTTATGATGAAAGAGAGTTTTAATGTGGAGACTGTGAACACTATACTATTAGAAGTGTAACTTTTTATTCTGAAACAATAAAAATAATGGGACTTACCCTGGCTCGGGCATCGACTTGAGCACCATTCCGGAGAAGTATTCTAATAATGTCAGCTTGATTGGCTCGAGCAGCAAGATGAAGAGGTGTTTCACCCCTAACAGTTGGAACATCTGGGTTTGCTTCATGTTGAATGAGATATATCACTATATTCATGCAGCCCATAAAACTGGCAACATGAAGTGGTGTCAGTCCGGACTATAAAGAAAAAAAGTCATTAAATGAGGTTTTTTGAAAGTTATATGTATCATAATTACATTATTTTTCATTCAAAAGGGATTAGTCAACAGAAATGATAAATCTGGTATAAAGGTAAAATCATATGATGAAATCATAATATTTATTGTTATCTCTAAATAATATTATGGTGGTTCATGTTAACATGGACATTTTTTGATATAAGGAAATAAATAGTGAAATAAATTGATTAATCAACATCATGGAAAAATCATTTTCAATAAGTTATTAAACTCACTTCAGTTGTTGCTTCAATGGAAGCACCATGCTTCAACAACAGTTCCACGACTTTAATTCGGTTTTTCTTGCAAGCTATGTGCAATGGAGTGAAACCATTTAAAGCTCTAGCATTTGGATCTGCTTTTCTGTCCAAAAGGAGTTTTGCAACTCGTACATGACCACAGTGGGCTGCAACATGGAGAGCTGTCAAGTAATCAACAGTAACCTCATCCACTGGTGCTCGATGATAGAGTAATATTCTTGCAGCATCCACATGATCTCCTTGTGATGCCATATGCAATGGTGCCAAGCCATTCTGAAAAAGTAATGAAAGATTGACTGAATTCTACATGCATTTTGATAGTGTGCAGTATACTTAAATTGTAATTTATAATAGAGTACTTCTACAGATTCAATTAAATATAATCAGAATAGTGAAATGCCTTGTATCCATTTAGAGTTAATATTCCAAATTCAGAATAATGTAAGGATAATGTGTAGTGGTACCTATTGACTGTGTCTCTACAAAGATAATGAATAAGGAGAATAATATCAATTGAAATGAGGAATGAATATAATCCAGAAAAAAATATAACCTTTTAAGTTCCACAGATGTATGTGTAATGGCATGGACATTAATTGCTTGCAAATTATAAAGTTTGCCTTGACATAAAAGCTGATAAGAAATCTCAGATCATACTTTAATTATAACATAGGATTTATAATTGTTATGAAGATCCTTCTAATTATTTACCACATAGAAATTTAGAAGAGAATGGCAGTAGGTAACTATAATATACACTACACAAAATATGCCTTTCAAATTTGATGTTTATGAAGCAACATGATTATTGACAGTCTTGAAATCAGGTTAAATTATAGTGGGAACTTAATTTGCCACTCTGTTATTCAAACTTTAAATTCTAGACTATGGTGTCTGTAACTGCTATTGTAAAGCAGCTGACATTCAAAACCTACCTTAGTTTTAGAGCTGATGGGAGCCCCTCTTTCAAGGAGCATGTCCACAACTTGCTCATGGCCTGATCGGGCAGCACAGTGAAGGGGTGTCAATCCATCCCTTGTTTTTGCCTCGATATTTGCACCTTTTTCAATGAGGAGTGAAACCATATTTGTCTTACCCCATTTGGCAGCAACATGAAGAGGGGTGATGTTATGCTGTAAATAGATAATTAGAAACTTAAGTTGTAAACCACGCAGAAAGTTTGTTAAAACATATATTTGTCACATATTATGCCAATTACAAAGTCCTTCCCTTAACACAAATTGAAATCTATGGTGTAAGAGGTGATCAGTTAATATAAGATTACACAAAAATTACAGGGGCAAATTGGGGTATATAACGAAGGGAAATTATTTGCATTAACATTTCAAAGTAAAATAGCACAGAGTATACAAATAGTCAATATTCCTGTTGATGAACTAATGATAAGATGTGGTAAAAGGGCATTTCCAGACATAAATATTCAAGAATAAATCCTTATGCAAATGGAGGTAAATCATTCTACTCATCAAACCCAAGCTATTTCAGCTCTGCAAGTTATGCTATCATCTCAAATGTCAAAATAATTTGATTGTTAAAGATTCAACCAAAAATTCATTTAATGAAATTTTGAATAGTGAATATAAACCTACATATGTTAACATATCTTGAATCAATCAAAAGAAAAATTGAGTATATTTCATTAATGGATAACTTATTACCTTTGCAGAGTAGTTGACATCAGCACCACGCTGTAATAATAAGTTTGCAATGTTTTCATTGCCATAGTGAGCAGCAATGTGAAGAGGAGTGAATCCACTTTTAGATGTAACATCTGGATTATGGTCATTCTGTAATTAGAAAGTAGAGCCATTAAAATAAATCATAATGTAGTTTATTTATCAAAATAAGGATGAAAATGAAAGGCATTACAGGGAATCCTAATTTTTTTAAAATATTATAATTTTGCCAAAGACCGATTTTCTCTTTTTTTGTTTGCAATCCATAATTAAGCTTTGAATGTATAGAAAATAATTTACCTACATGATAAGACACTAGGTAATAATATACTATGGTCATATTCCAGTTGAAAATGACAAAACAGGCTCGCAACAACATATACAAAGTTTTACAATCATAAGAGATATTTATTGTAATTCCTTAAACTGTTAGATAAAACAATTAAATTTATTTCAAAGTATTTAAACATAAAGCAACTGCTCTACTTGACCAGTGACTGGAAATACTAACCTGAAGTAAAAGAGCTGCTGCTTTGCAGTCATCTTTTTTGGCAGCGATGTGTAGAGCTGGAAGGCGTACTTTTCCACGTGTGTCATTTTCTAGTAAAACTGTTACTACTTTATCATGCCCTTGCTGCATGGCTACAGCCAGAGGTGTGAAACCATCCTAAAAAAGAAAGAGATCGCCCAATAGTATTACTGATATCTATGATAGCAATGTTAGTAGCTAACAGTGGTTATCAGTAGTAGCAATATGCATAAAAATACTGATAAAAGGAATTCAGATTAAAATTAAAACAGGTAAAGGTTTGATTTTAGCTTTAATATGTACTACTATCATTGAAGGCAAATAGCAAACAGGGAACTTTTGCATGAATAAAAAATAACTAATGCAATGATGTTGTACTCACCTCTGTAGCCAGGCTTTGATTGGCTCCGTTTGCCAGTAGAAATCGGACTACATTGTCATGATTTTCTTGTGCTGCCATATACAATGGCGTGAAACCATTTTGAGACTGTACATTTACTGATGCTCCATTTTGAACTAATATTTTTACAACCTCTTCTTGTCCGGCTGAAAAATACCAAAAGTCTTGTAAACACACATATATTCTCTAAAGATTATTGAATACATTTCAAGTATTACTTCGTTGGAGCTTCTCTAAATGATTTTAAATTATTTATAAAAGAGGTTAGCTAAATATCCATTTTACTCTTCAGAGCTTGAGAAAAAATTATAGTGTTTTGTTAAAGATTTCTATGAAAACTCCAGGAACACATTATTATGTGAAACTGGATGATTGTAACAGTGAGAGATATCTATTTATGAGCTTTAAAAATATGTAGTAGTATGACAACAACACATATAATATAATAAATTAATGTTTTTGGTTTTAATGTAATGGAATTTTGAAGATATGTCGTTTCAACAACAGAAGACCCTTAACTTTTATATGAAAATAAGGGATTTATGTTGTATAACTGTGAGCTAGAACATCACCCTTGATGGTTATCAGTAGTAGCAATGGTTTCATAAGAACTATCATTAATATTTTTATACTATGCACAATTGGAATTGAAATATTCTATAAGCGGATATCAATCAATATACCAATTGAAACATGGAAAAAAGTTAGTTCTCCACATTTAAGGGAAGAAATCTGAATAAAGATAAAAATACTCTTTCAAACCGGACTAGAGACCCATTGTTGGTAAGTAAAGAGGATAAATCTATGTGTAAAGTAAAAAACCTAAAATGTACTGAGGAGGCCATAACCTGGTGGAATTCCATAATGAAGCAAAATATAGGTACCTATTAACTTCTATGTTTTTCCACAGAGATTTTTTTCTGTGGAAAAAAGTAAAAGTTGCTACCTATATTTTGTTTAAAGTAGCTAAAGTTTAATTTAAAAGTGGTATCTATTAGGAAAAATAGCAGCATGGAATTTCATTATTAAACTGCAATGACAATTCATCATGTTTCAACCAATTCTGCAGGTCACAGGTACTAGATGTCTTATTTAAAAATGTGAGAATTAGCATTGTCATATTTGTGAAATTGGTAACCCGCTGGGCTGAGACTTGATTCTTGAAAATGTTAATTTTAAATAGTGCGATCAGTATAAAACTAGATTTCAAAGAACCATATTTCCTACCGTATAAGACACTTTCACTCCAAAATTTTATCTGAAATCAATATGGATTTTATGGGCTGAGGATGAGTATCTTTTCCAACCTCAGGAATAACCTTACTTGTATTTAAACAATTTCATTACATAAAGAATTCATCTATATTTGATATTACCTATTCTATGATAAGCTTGTACTATAGTTGCTAATTTGAGAATGTGAAAGTAGCATTTCATTAATTGCTGACATTAACATTAATGCTATTATGTTTCTCTAGCGTCTAGCCCGAAAAATCAGAATGCTTCTTATGGGCCGGTGTGTCCTATGGGATTGGAAATAAAGTATTATATGGAGAAATTCAGCTCAGAAGGGAACATTTAGAGGTTAAATGCTAAGCAGTCTTTCTTACACATGGTTTACACTTAGATAATGGGATGTCCATGTCCATGTCCTGGGATGGAATCATTTTAAAGAACTGTTTACTTGTATTTTTGTTTTATATGCATTTTCCACTAAAGAAAGGAATGACTTTTCATGTAAGCTTACCTAGGGATGCAATGTGTAGAGCAGTGTTTCCTTTCTTTGTGGCAGCATCAACAGTTGCCCCCCTCTTCAGCAGTTCAGTGACCACATTTACGTGGCCATCTTTGGATGCAAGATGGAGTGCATTTAAGCCGTTCTGAAAAGAAGAATAGCTGAAGTTAGGATATTTGTTTTCTCCAAAGTAGATACAGAGATTATTACATCCTTAATCACAACAGAAATGTTTCAGCTAAATATACAATGTAATTACTACTTTCTCATGGAATTCAATGGGTTTTCTAAGTACATGGTTATATCATTTCATCCATGGATTACTGTTATCCATTTAGTATTCTGTAAATGGAATAATAAAATCCACACAATTTTTTTCAAAATAGAATATCATAAAGTGTCTCAAAGTGTAAAGCGAATTCCATCTGTAATAAGTAGGATCTGACAATCAGTCTCAAGTTTCATTGAAAAATTAAGGGATTTCTCTATTTTATCCATACACTTGCACTATACTGCTCAGTTGTATAAAGGAATATATCCATCATCCATGATGGGAAACTGAGCATGAATCTCTTGAAATGTAGGACTACAGTTACATTACAAATTTAATTATGAGTTCTGCATTGGCCATCAAAATGGATGCGAATGTAGGACAGAGGATTCATCGAATAAGTGTTAACTGCTAGGACAAAATACTCGATACTTTCAACCATTATGGATTATGTTAAATATTTTATATTCCACTGGTTTTTAAACTACCTCCAAACTAGGAGGTAATTGAATATGAGGGTAGTATTTAAATTATAAACTGAGCACGAGGGTTTTCTAATACAGCTCTGTGATCTGAGTGACCAGAAAAGATATGGGAAGGGGTAGTGTAGGTTAGTAGATTTGTGTAGGAGCGTTGATTAGATGATCTCTGCATTCTTTTCGGGTTCTCGCCGCGTCCGTTGGTTTCTTTGTGACAACAGTTTGACCATCGTCCTGAAGAAGCTGACTGCAACGTCAGCGACTCTGTTCTTACCAGAAAGCCAACGGACGCGGCGAGAACACGAAAGGAATGCAGAGATCAATGGAAGGGAAACTTGAAGTTCATTGAATAAAGGTGAATTTTGCACAAGGATGTCCTTTATCATAACTTATGGCACAAAGTTTTACGTTAGCCCACAAAATATTAGAGTAATATCAAGGATGACATTTTTGAGTTTCTTTCGGCTTAAGTTTGAAGATACTGGGAACATTGATTGTTATAAGAAAGCAAGAGAGTTATCTTCGAATGTAAATAATAATTAAAATATGACTCTTTCAGAAGAGAAGCCATTTTGAATTAACCCAAAAGTTAATAAACAAACAAGTTATTTCTAATGATGGCTTTCAACATCCTTTTTTTCATCCGAGACAGAGAAGTTACGTATGAATGAAAAGGATTTTATGATACTGAAGAGCCAGTGTGGAAAACCTAACGTTGCGAGATTAGGAGGGCCTCGTGCCAAACTCTGTCAAAAGGTTTCGAAATATCCAACATAATTTCTGCTGTCATCCTTTTAATGTTAAAACTGTCTGTTTCTTAGTCTGTAACTCTAGTTGGTTGGCCTGATGTCTAGAGCCCTGTCCTAAATCCAAACTGTACGGTTGGGAAGATATTTTCTCCGTCAATAAGCTTCTGCACATGTTCAAGTATTAATCTTTCTAGGTATTTGCCTTCTATTCGAATAAAAATTATGGATACTCGAGTTCAAAGTTCAGTTACAAGAAAACAGCCCTATCAATAGCAGCGTGATTTATATCTTTAGCTTGTTTTACTTTGCGTTAAACAAAAATGTTTATATTCTTTTCTTAAAATGTTATTCGGGCATAAATAAAGTGCCCATTTTTTCGCCTTCAGGCTCAAACCCGAAACTTTAAACTTCTGTAAAACCACAATAGAGATACTTACTGGAATCAAACTTTAGCAATATGCATCAACACTTTATCAATAGATTTGCCAACTCTTATGCCCTTTAAATTAAAAAAAGAGGTTAATGTATAAAATGTAAAACAACCTTTTCTTTTCACCGGGTGGAAATTCACAATCGAAGTTTGCACCATTGCCAAGCTTTTCTTTATTGTGCGAATGAGCAAGTAATCCTAAAATATTACGTTTGTGGAGGATTTTTCCTGATTTTATTTGTTTACGGTTTGGGAACGTTGCGACCTGGCGAAGCAGTGAAGCTGCATTGCAACATTTATTATTTGTTGCATGTTGTAACAAAGTTGCATGAGAAACTTGAGCGGCGGGCAGGGCACGGAAGGAGATCACGGCAACACTGTCCAAAAAACCTACTTCGTCTGCGTTTTCCTCATGTCTTCCAAAGCTTTGTCAACGCAAATTTAAAATGTAGTTAAAGAAAACGTCCTCAAACTTACATTTTAGGAATTCTTGCTCATTCATACAACTAAGAAGAGCATGACTACTGAGCAGACTTTAAAATAGGTACCTACCAAATCCGTATGGATCGGATATTTTATTGATGGAAATATTATTTGAGGTATTCAATTTTTAACAAGGCTAATGGATGGTCTGGATTAGTATTGACGAAAATCACCTACATACGTTAAAGCACGTCAAGAAATTTGAAAAACACATTCAATTTTACTTAGGTATCATTACGTATGTCGAACGTCCCAAAAACATATTTTTCAACCATCCCACTTATCTCCAGTGGTTGGTAGATCCATCCAAATCACTACTTTTTCCTGACGCCGACCACTGGCAAAGGACCATTATTAAAAGACGGCCCACTTCAGGCTAAACAAGTGCGCGATGTATTCCTCGGTTAACTCGATGGAGAGGCGTGGGCGAATTACGGCCTTGGATCTGAAGTATTATTTTGGAGCGAATTTTTATGAGTTGAGATGAGTGTCTTATGACCCAAGCCTGCGGAGTGCCTCTGAAAATACAAGGGCTATGATTATCATGTAAACGCAATCCCAAGATAAGAAAGTAATCTTTCCTCCTGTACTTGAATATACCAAAATATCTCAATACAGCGACTTCGTTTACAGCCGTGAGGGTCATTTATTTCTATTGTTGCATCACTTCCTCCGAGTCCCTCTGTTCTGCCAGTCGTCTTCACCCCTAACATCCAACGCCCTCTTCAAACCCTCTTTCAATATAGTTCTCCCCCTCTTTCTTCCTTTTCTGGTAGTACCTATTGAATTACATCAAGTATGGAAGTCTGGAATTCTAGCGTAAGTAACGGTCCATATCATAACTAGTGTTTTTGTTAATCCTATGTTTTCAGTTAACGTCCATTGCAATCCCATTATCTCCCTCAATTCACTATTAGGAACGTGACCCATTAACTTCCACCACAGTATCTCCCACAGAATCCAGCTCACCCTTCTTTTCAAACCCTCTGTGATCATCCGCAATTCCGAACCATAGATGGCACAACTTTCTACTGGCACTTTCTCTGATTATTGTTGGCAAATAAAGTCACAATAAGATTCTTAAAACAATATTCAAAAGATACCCTTTATTAGATGTTTGACTCCATGGGCTTTGTTGTGGCATTTTGTTCCATAAATTCAAAAGAGGAGTGCCATCAGAGTTTTATTTTTAATGAGAAATTCATGCCGCGAGAGAAGGAAAATAATTGCACTCAAGGCTTTGGGAGGGGCTTGATAACATAACGTTTGTCGCCTCGCAAGACACGAAAGACGTGGCCTGTTGCTGATTCAACTCTTCGCGACTATTACAGCTAAACGATCCGCAACGGTTTTCCAGATGTGGAAATGTCGACTTACTATCGACCAGAGAGAATCCACATAGCCTTGCATCTGGGTCAAGCAGGCTGAGAGACGCCTTTATTCATCAGCCACGTGGAGACATTTTATATGGATATTTCGGAGCAGGAAGAAATCACCTGCCTACAAATGTCTTGCAGTGAAGTAGCGGGGGGAAGTATAGTTTGGAGAATCAACTGATACGAGACAGTGATCGCTTTAACGGAATGAATAATTTAAGCACCTACGGGATTTCTATAATGACTATTATTTTTTACTTTTGTGACGATAGCGCTGACTAATTCAGGAACTATTACCATTTCACAATACCTATTGTTCCATCAATGAAGAAGTAAAAACTTAATTATATTTTGTTAATGCTTACCCGAAAAATAAAAATGATCACTAATAAAAACCATAATATTATCACACAAGTTAAATTTTTATACATATCGGTATATTGTAGTAAAGGTTACTTGAAAATATTTTAATATTACCCAATTATCTAAGTTCCTTTACAGTGGTTAATGTTTTTATGAAAATCTGTAACGTTATTATCTCCTTAATTCAATAGACTTCGGCTCATCTTGGTGAAACCACATTATGAATAGAGGAAATAAACTTTGTCGGTTTTGGTCGACACAAACTGTAAAACCTACAAAGCTAAATTCCCCTATTTATTATCTGATATTGACAAGTTATGCTTCATGGTTTTTTAAATATGGCATATATAAATGACGTATATTTATAACGGGCTCAGTCCAGGTTCCACTGGAAAGGTCTGAGGTCATTTGTGTGAGGGCAGAATGGTGGCCCTTTTTTAAATGAGAGCAATGGAGAGAATTTCATGAAAAAGACTCCAAATCTGTGAAAGGACAGCTCAAAAAAATAAGGGGGAGATTTTAAGATGACAAAGCTTCCAAAAAAATTGGCAACATTGGGAAGACCAGGGAGGATGGAAGTTTATAGCTCACAGGGAATCACAGGTTTATAGCTCACCTGACGATGAGTGAACAAATAAGAATATTATTCTTATTTTTCCCTATTTGGACAAATTATTACGTATCTCTTACTGTAGAAATGAAGCTGCAAATGGTTGATAAGGGAAAGATAATGATTTTAAAGATGGTATTGCTATTTTTCGGTTTAGAATGAAGCCAAGTAACATCTTTTTTGTCACTTCTTTGTATCTAAAAAACAAACGTTGAATTTGATCATCTAATATATATGGTAGCGACTACTGGATACTTAAACTATATTACAACTAGCAAAGGCATGAAGAGGATGCCGAGTAACAAAGGATAGTTGGCTATAAACCAATCTTCTAATTGGTAACCAATGATAATGATAGTTTGGTAAGAAGTTTTACCGTGAAAAGTTGACGACTGCTCACTGAGAGAAATATAGCTTCTGGTTTTTTTTTTAACCATATTGATATGGAAACACTTTCCACCTACACTTTATTATACACGACCTAGGGTTTGGCTTACAAAGTCACCATCAGGTGCATTATATCGGATAGGGTTAATCAGGATAAAGCCAAGAGGCCTCTTAATGGACAGATATGATGCAAGGGAATCTTGAAGTACGAGTAGGGACGGAAGCATTGACAAAGAGGCAAAGTACTTCAAACAAAATTTGATCTGAACGGTCAATAATTACCTTCGCCATCAACAGCATGGTCCATAAAGCCTAAAAATATGTTTTTGCCCTCGGACCAGACATTCTCATACAATATGATGAATTATAATGAATAACCTATTTTCTTTCAAGTAAAATATATAGGCTAATGTTTTGCTGTTAATTTCGAAAAAAGTTTGCTTGGGGAACTTTGCCATCCAAGTCATATTAATAGTATACCATTAATCTGAAGGAGTTTAACCCAGTAAAACCAATTATATTTTATCATGTTTAACTATTCAACTAAATGAACATTTGAAAGATGGCCATGCCAACCGCGAAACCCCAAAACTATGAAAATTTAGCCTGTGTAACATTTATTTTGAGGAAATTGTTTCATGAACATGAGTAACCAAATATTCTGTCATATTCTTCGGGAAAGATGATGGAATGCAAGGCACATTTCAATAATCACCCTGAAAGTGTAATCCCCATGAATTTCAAATAGTAATTCAAGGATCGGGAATCGGTCATGGAACTCCAACTGGTAGATAGGAAACGAAATCTCAAGCCGTCGAGACTGTGGCGGTCTCAGCTTTGTCGGGAGATAATTTTTATCCGATTGTACATACATCGGTATGCTTCTTCATTCTTTTTGTCTTATCTGGTGAATTATTATGGCTGACAAGTACATAGGAAGAAAAGTAGGTGAGTATAAGGTACTTACTGCATTGGATGTATTGATGTCAATGTTGGACTTGAGGTATTCTAGCACCTTGTCAAGATTGCCGGCTCTTGCAGCCCTGAGGAATGCGGTGTTTCCATCCGCCTGAAATAATAAGAAACAAAAGATAAGAAAACATGCAAAATGAAAAAGCCAGGGAGTGCTCATAAAAAATATTAATTACTTCAGGCATCAAATATGCTATCTAACCGTGATGATTAAACACCATTTGTTAAGGCCGAATAAAAAAACTCAACAACCCTCCAAAAAAGTTCACAAATTATGTGGTGCGGTGATGCTTCAATATTATAATTATTATTTTGGGAAAATTTCTCTTTACATAGTTGTAATTTTTTCGTCCAACCTCTATTGATTCGACTTTAAAAAGTAAAGACACGTGGAGCGATATTTCACTCAAGATTAGTACATTAGTATTTACACAATTTTACATAACTTCAGGCAAGTTATGTGAAATATACAAACACTAACGACCATTAGTTTCACAAATCAGTCGCCGACGTTTCCAGCATGATCGTGAATGATCTAAAAATGATGCATGACAAAAAAATTCATGATAATAATCATTCAAACTATTTAAACTCCAAGTATAAAAACAAGAGATGTAGTATTTTAAAAATGAAAATTCGAGTACGATGCACCATAATTCTAATTGAAAACATGCCTCAGCAATTCTTTATGCACGTACTGATGCTACATTACATTTAATAAAGCTATTATTATTTTTGTGTTATATGCATCAACAAATGTCCCTTACGTATTCATTCTTAATGCGTTTTCATTCTTAAAAATGGCTAAATAAAAGGTAATTCATGCAATACAAATTATGGTTAATAACTTCGTCTTTGACTGACAAAAATAATATCAGACATCTAAGCGACCTGATAGATGCATTCATTCAATTTTCTCGGTGATAGATTGTTTTTTCTGGATGATTACTTTTGAATTCTTTTTTATAATAATCCTGCCATACTCAGAGTTAATGTTAGCTCGTAAGTTTTAAATTAAAGAATGTAGGATTTGATAGCTCAATAATGATATAGATATTCAGGAAAAGAAATCGGCAATGCGGAAATATATTGGTAAATACGATAATTCCATTACAGCACTCTAGCTTTCATTATACCTTCTAACTTTCCTCAAATTATTCCTCTTCTGAACTGTTAGGTGGTCCATTGATTCCCTTATTGCGACAATACATTCTACCTTGTAAAACACCCGGGTGTGGTATTTTCCCTACAATATTATATAGTGCGATAAGATAGAAAAAAGCTAGAGGGAACGGGATTTAAATGCATGATACATGCTAAAATAAAATAGGGTTCCGAATAAAGCATTCGTATGGCTTTCATGCATTCACGATATCTTGAAAATACTTCTTCAGTCAAAACTTGTTAAATCCCACTATGGACAAGAATGGAACACATTTCAATCTCTTTTAAAGGCCTTCCATTTTGGCAATAAAATGAAGGAGTAATTTAATAATTATAAGCAGGCACCACATTCATACTGGATTGATGTACAACAATATGTCAATCTCAGAACCCATAAAACAGAGTTACACCTTTTGGATTATAGAGCCATTATTATGGTAAAACTGATAAAAGATTTTAATGATCGACGCGAATGAGAACATATTTTTTGCTATTTTATTTAACAAACTTTTCTAATGATCTAATCTTAAGAGAAACTCTACATTAAGTGAAATGTAAATCCCTACATAAATACAACTGCAGAAATATTTTATAATGTACTATGATACTTATATGCATATTCTACAGCTTCCACAATGCTTGTCTCGCTTAATACTGGCAATCTAGATCTGAAAAAATCCTGACCAACACAAAGGCCAATCCTGTGGCATGACTAGTGGTAGATTCCAAAACTCAAGGAATCTTGAGTTATGCTATAGAAATAGGATACACAATAAACCAAAGGTCACAAATGTATGCATTACTCCGGCGGAATTACAGAAAAAGAAAATAATAGATACTTCTATATACTTCCCAATACCTTTGTTTTTCACATGTATTTAATAAATTAATTTACGCATGTAGTTGATTGATGATGTCTAACAGATTTATGAAATGAAATCTAAGTAATATTTAATTGGCAGCCATTATTTTGAACACAAGAGATAGACAATTCAGCAACAGATAGTGGCACCAAATCACCCGTCAGGGAGCCAAAGCATCACGCATTACATATAATTACAAATTCACCACACTATGAATAACGAGCAGAATGCAATTAAAGGATGCATTTGAGAGAACAATGGAGAAAAATCCAGATGGTGTTCTGAAGAAAATTTTGTTTCATGCCAGAGATTAATAATTTGACTCTTGGAAATAAGATAATATCATCCGCATTTTCTCTTCGCCGACAGGTTAATCTACCGCTAAGGTCAATACATGGAGACTTCTCTCCAGTGTGATTTCCAAAAGATATTTACTGCTTACGGTGTGTCGTGATTTTTCCCATTCTTTTAAAAACGTATGGTGCCACCCCTTGGATAAGCCATTCACTCTCAACAGCGGAACATTCACTGTTACAACATGCCCAATTCTTTCGTTCGCCAAGAAAACTAGCTCAATGACTCCAAGTACTAACGGGCCATATTCCTTGGTTTCTTGCATTAGTAATGAGCATGTGTAAAAATAAAAATAAATCGATAACCAAGAACTACTTCAGTAATGAAAAGAGGAGTAAAAATTCAATGCCACAATGCAATTTTGAAATTAACACTCATATAAAAATATAAACATGTGCCGGTCGGGTGTCCAAGTAGATAGCGCGCTCGCCTTCAGACCTAAAAGTTGCACGTTCAAATTCCAGGGCGTCCAGATATGTTGCGTTTGTCTATAACAAATGTATCCCAATCGTTGGAGTAAGCAAGGGCATGCGGCTTTCAAAATTAATGCCAAAACCAATAAACAAAGCGACCTAAAAATGATGGGAAAATGCTTAGGAAGAAAAATAAATAAGTAAAAAGAAGAATCATTGATAATTTATGAAATTTATGCCCAAACAAGTAATTAAAGATAACTTGAAAGAAAGAAAACGAAAAAGAAAAAAAGTGTATAGAATCGCGAATAAATAATAATAATAGTTTATGATGTATGACGTAAATGATAGTAAAAGAGCAAAATATGGTATGTTCCGCGTTAAGAAGTGAATGTTCTGCGAAAATTCATTGGAAATATGGAAAAAGAAATTTCGCGAGGTGCCTAGATTCACGCAAAAAACAAAATAGTTTTACTATATTTATGATCTCAAATTGAAATCGAAGGGACTGAGAAGGCACTGGGTAAGAGGAGAAAGATGACATTTCTACTCACTGACAATCGACAAACATTCATCTACAATCATTCCCCTGGACCGAAAATTTTCTATATGAGACGATAATTACTTCAAAAATTCACGCATCGCAATAGAAAAAAATAATACAGGTAAAGACTTCACATATAAATATGATCACTAGTACGAAGATAATACATAGTTTGGATAGGTAGTACTTTATAGTGACCTTGCATGCAAATTAATTACGTTAACTGAACTTCTTCCCGCATGTGCATAAAGTTTTGTCATTGAACATGTTGCATGCCATTAGCTTCTTTCTATGCGGATAACTTCTACTATTTGCATAAAGGGAATGCGTCCATTCCACACACACTTGGTGCGGTTTGCAGGGTATTTACGTAATAGGATCTGAACCCCAAGCACAAAAAAGTCAAATCTCATCGCCGTTGGCGGAATCATTTCCCGCTCAGTGTCTTTTCGTGTTATATTAATCTCACGTCACTTAATATTCCTCGCAAACTCACTAATTACTTTTCTTAGGGCAACAACTGAGCGGAACTCCTCCACCTTCAAAAGGCAGCCTGTAGTGTCAAGACATCCAGGCATTCGGGATTCAACAAAACACTGGACTGGTTCATATGGTTCCAGTGGATATTCAGAATGCATTTCTCATCCCTGTGATGGAGACAGAGCGTCCCCCCCCCCGTTTTAAGATGAGCCGAAGATGCAGATTCGGCGGCGCGCTCCTGACGCAATTCCACGAGGATCAAAATATTGATGCGGACCCTCAACACGGAATCTCGACACTGGATTTTGAACGTGCTAAACGCGATATTCGACATAGATGATAGGGAACAGATCGACTGCCGATGCCCTTCCCCTTTATTTTTCGGACCTCAGCCGCTCGACACTGGAACCACGGGGATCTAATGAAAAAAATACAATTTCGGGGGGGGTTCCTCGCGACGCTTTGCTCGGTAGGGATGATTGCGGTTGCGTCGGCGCCACA
>WURS02000016.1:3247539-3264184 GCA_011762765.2 Rhinocypha anisoptera | reverse complement strand
CTTAGCTCAGAAAAATGCATGTTTGCATGTATCGAAAGAACATGAACGAAGACTCTGAAGAGAGGGAGAGAGAGAGAGACATCGAGAAAGGAAAATACACAGAGAGAAAAAAACGGGAGACATCAAGGAAAAAAGCCAACCGGGAGGAAACCCCGCGTTCCGCCCACCTGTTTGCCGGTGTCTCTCGGGAGCGTGTCCGCGTTGCCGTTGACGACCGGAGCCAATCCATGGACGATGGCCCCGAGATCCGACACCTTCTTCATGACCTCCTCCTCGAACCCCGTCCCGTCGCTTGGCGGGACGGGAAACTCATCTTCGTCCGCGTCCCTCGCCAGGACATCACCTTCGACCGGCATGTCCCGTTTGGAAAACCACACTGATAGAAGTACACCAATGGAGTGAGCACCGTGTAACGATCAAAAAAATGACACCACTCGTTCACCCGGTCAACGGAGAGAGCAGCCGAACGTCGTAAGAACTATTTCAACAAGGAACACGAACAAATATGGCGGATGCTGCCGTTGTCTCTATGGAGACCGGGTAAACAAGCACCTCCTCCCACCAGCTTCCAGAAGCGAAGAAAACAATTGAACTCTTTCGGGGTCCGATGGAGGAATATGGCAAAGGGGCAGAAAGAGCCTCCTCTGGAAACTAAAAAGGCCTTGTTTCGCAGCGTTCTCTTCGCGTACTCCCACGGGTTGGGAAAACAAAGCACGAGCGGTACAGGCACGTTCACCAAACCTCCTCTCAGATCTTCAGACCTTAGTTATGCACAGAAAAACGACCGAATCTAACGAACTTGGATAACGCTACACCGTTCACACATCCACACCGACTCCACGGGCAGGACTCACTGATGCCGGAGGTGGCTCTGGTTTGTGAGTTTCCCACTGGCATACACTCTCCTCATACCACCTCGTTCACTCTCCCTCTCTCGCTTCCACCATTCCCTCCAGACCGGCCTCCCCTCCCCTCTCCCGCTTCAACTCTCCCTCTCGGCTGGCTTTCCTCCCCTCTGAAACTTCCCACTCACACTCCTCTCTCTCTCTGTTATCCCCTACTCCCTTCCCCCGCGTGGCAGCTGCCCCTTAAAACGCCGACTGCCATCACACACAGCTTTACCCACCTATCTTCCTAACTCCACACACACCCGTGGAGTCCCCGTGAAACAGAGCGCGGGAGGAGTAAAACCGCGTTCCGTCTATGCGCGTGTTTGTTGCAGTTGCTCTTTTTTATCCACCGAACCGAACCAAACTCGGTAACGATCGATTGGGTACGCAGCCGGTCGCTGATATTCATAAAAATCCACCGCCTGATAGCGGCGGTCGTCTGAAATGGCCGGCGCGTTTGAGCAAAGCGCTGTCACTGATGGGCTCCCCTGATTCGTCGCTTCAATCCGTTCAACCGCGCTCTTTTCGTTTTCAGCCCAACCAATCCCTAAGCGGAAAAAATAAACAAGTCTCGCCCAAGCGTGTGTAATTATTTGAAGAGGGAGCAAGCAGAGAAAAACAATGCATACATGTATTTATATATGTTCTGTTTATATGCAATATATGCATAGATTTTTTGTGTCAGATAGATTTTCGCTGCTGCTTTTTTATGAAATCAGAGAAAAATTGCTTCGAAAGTAAGATAATGAAGAGAAAAATACTAGAGAGCATGTGTTCAATCTGAAGTCGGTCACGTTTCGTAACCATATATCTTGATCCTTAAATTTGACCATTGGAAAATTTTTGTCTCATTAAAATTAATCTGATGATATATAAAATATTTTCGATCCACAGATCACTATTTACATTTAACTGTATTCCACCTTGATTTAAATTACACAATAAGAAATTAAAAGAATCTTGCCTGCCCTTTTTAGTTGGAAACACTGTTGCACATCATGTATTAGCATTTAAAAATTGAAAATCTTACCCCTGGCCAATTTCTTTTATTAGTTTAACAATGAAGCACTCAATTACATATTATAATACATAAATAAGATTTCAGGCCCAAGAAACGTCTCACTTTAGTTTTTACCAAATACAGAGGGAACTCACTTGCAAAAGAAAGGCAATGCGCCGTAAAATTAAAGTAACATGTAATTAGTTGAATATTTTTCGTATTCCACATAAAAATTGTATTTCCGAAATAATACCAAATTCTCGATGAAAGTCTAACTTCTCTGGCAATAAAATCTGAGCCATATAGTTCCGAAATTGGAGTTGTGATCAAAGGTCCTAAGGAGCGTAGAAACTTCCATCGACCTTGCGTCCATATCCGCCGGCTGTTCTTGACATGTGATGGGAACTCAGGTTCAAACGAACAGCGTGGGGGCTCCTCCTTTCTTTAATTCCACCGATAACGACTTCGTGCCCGGCAGTCAATTGGCAGGCAGGGGAGAAATTCTCCTCTTCTTCGTCTTCCTCCTCCTCCCTGTAAAAATATATTCCAATTTAGCGAAAAGGTGACATTTTACTGATTTTCTACATTTATCATGATTAGCATGTGGATTGATCGACGATGCTGCATTCTTTTCACTGTGATTAGGGAAATATTACTTCTATGAGGGAAAGATTACGATAAGTTAACACTTCCGATCAAAAGAGAATTATATAACTCACGCATAGTAATTCACCCATACCGATAATTAGTTATCATTTAACTGATGTTTGTATTTAAATCATTGATGCAAGGGTGAATCAAGAGTAATACTACTACCCTTATCTAAAAATATATATTTTTTGAAAGCACAACTCGTTCTCATTCTATCATTTTGTCAATGACAACGGAAACTAAATAGCTAAAAGAATTCCAATGATTTTTCCGGAATTTGATTATTTGTTTCTCCCTCTCGACGGTTATTATATTAATGTGTTTCTGTGTGCTATACTGGACGGGAGTCCACTGCATCTACAACCGAAGTGATGAAAGCAATAATGAGACAGATCCTAATTCCATGTCAGATAAGCTAATTTTTTATAAATATAGCTACGACTTGATCAAATCTCATTCTGCGAAAAAGCGATTGCTCGTCAAATTTACATATCGTAACGGCTGATCGTTGTTTACCCTTTCAATATTGATGGCTATTCTAGGGAAATTTAGAGACTGATCGTTCTCTCGGATTTTTTAAAGTTTTTATGGCTCCTAATGGGTCTATCCTTAATTATATAAAAAAGATTGGTTTTGAGAGAACTTTAATTTGAGAAAAATTATCTGCATTTCCGTCACAAGTTACTGGTATAACCAATATTACATTTCGCATCTATAAATATACGTGCAGCAAAAGAGTGATCCTTAAAAAATTATTTTAATTTTATATGCATCCAAATTTTTAATGTTTATTTAACCGACTTTTACAAAACCGCAGTAAATCTGCAGTGGTTTAGTAAAAGTTGGTTGAAAAAATATATTTTAACATAAACTGCCACCAAGTAACGCGGGCAAGGGTTTTACAAATCTTAAATAATGATTGTTTGATTTTTTTGCGATAATACCTTTGAAGACCTCCCAGAATAAAATAATTCCCCTTCACTTATTCGCCACTATGGTCCTTATAGATGCAGTACAATGGCATATTATTTTATGCCACAAAATATTCCCAGTTGACTATGTTTCCTATGTGGTGAAAACGCATAAAAAGTCTGGTCAGCACTATCAGGCTCTTCAGACCGGAGGTAAACGAGGATGGGAATGGAAGGATAGGTGGAAGTTAAGACTTATAAGAGCCTCTAAAATATGTTTCAACTGGTTAAACTATAAGCGATTGTAGCAGGCGTCACTTGGTGGAACTCTTTCATGATGATTACAGATAAAACACAGAAAACATACTTTGCCGTTCAACAAAAAAATGTATTTTAACCGCGAACCGTTTCGTCACTGATTGTCGAAGATGACACTGTGTCGATACCAGTCGCGGTTAAAATAAAATTATTTTGTGGAACTGCAAAATATATTTTTTTGTGTTTTATCTATAATCATAGTGAAACCTATGATCTATTGGTGATTATTTTCCGTACAACACTGAATTATATTAAGCAAATGAATGTTAGGCATATGTTTGACATAAGGTGAGGTTAACAACATATTTACGCACGCAGCTTTCACTACGTTTTCCTTCTGGCGGTATATCTCTCCATCAGACGGAAATAGATAGGTGGAATGGTCATACACCGATCTGAGCGTGAAGTCCAGGGCATCTCCTCCTCTCTTCTTCCGCTGGCGTAGTTGCGTGTGCTGAGAAGCACTGACGACCGTGTGGTGCTTGTGGAGCCGTTCCCAAGGAGACAATTTTCTTCCCCAATGGCGGTCGTACGCCGAACCAACACTCAAGATCTGTAAATATTTTACCACAAGCGGATGAACTACTGCTTAAAGATTTGAGAAATCTTGAGAACTTTTCGAGAAGCCGTGAAAAATGGCTCAGTGATATTGTCCAATGATTTGACCAACAAAAACCACCTGATCCAGCTTTAATCAACGATGTTATTTCGGGTATTCGTGACATCAACACATGTTTGGTTGACAACTGGTAATAAAAGAACGAGGTACCAAAAACTGCCATCGGAACGAAGGTCCTGGTTGAAGCACCGGTTAAAAGTGACGATAAAAAAGTCTTAATGCGAACCTTGGTAACACTGATGGTGCCTTCCTTCATGCAAAATGTCTCTACTTCCGATGCACAAGAGTAGAGAACGTCGCTTGATGTAATTAATGGGGGAATTTTCTTACCAGAATCGCGCACGTTATTTCCAGACGTTGCAATTATGTCGAATAAGCGTATGAAATTTTCATTCCTTCTGTGGATTCTGCAGATTTTTCCAGCGAGAGAATCGAGAGAAGATGTTAATGTCTTCGTGCTTCAAGAGTGGACTGGAGCTGATTAAAACGTGACAGAGAAAGAATTACGCATAAAAAGGGTGCATGTGCATTGAAATAAGAGAGCCCCACGACTCTGTTTACTTTCTATTCTACAGCCTAAATGTAAAAGTTCATCAGCCTTCACAGTGACCTCTTTAACAGTCACGTACAAAAAAGGGTTAAAATTCAAATTTATTCCCCCGATTATCCTCTCGGATTCGTTTATGACGAGACGAAATGAAAAAGAACCAACCACAGCTGATCAATAAAAATAAATGTAAAAATCATCCTCAAGTCAGTACATGATATGATCTTAGTAACTACGTGACAACACTGTTCAAAGGAATGTGAACATTTCCGGACAGAATTGGCGGGGAGAAAGGATACTCGATTTGCACAGGATGAAAATTTTCTTTTCAGGGAAGCAAGGGACATATGTACTGGAGAACTAGCCAGTTTCGCAACATGAGTTCGCTGTATAGGCAATTATGTTAAGACGCTATAATCAATAACGTCACATTTTATCGATTAACTCTGAATGCATGAATACCTTTCTGGATTAATGAAGGGTATAATAATGCTGATTCTGTCATTTTTTAAAGTAATAGGTGATGATTAAGGGGATAGGTATATGTCACTCTCTATTATATTCTCTAAGGGATCATATCAACATAATTAACAGTTTTTAATCAGCGTATTTGCTTCTAACAGTCCCTCAAGCTCTACTAATCGTTGTCAATTTGATTCCCCCCTCATTCCTTGCTCTGACATCCCCCATCTCGTGCTTCTTGTAAATCATCATTGACCTTCCTTTGTGCTCTTTCCCCTCAGTTTTATTCAATAGACCATTACGCCCAGGATAACACCAAACACTGTTTCTTCCTTCTCGTCAATATATTCCATGGAATTTCTCCTTCGTTTGATCTCCAGAATATCACCTTAGAGTAACTCCAAAGGTCACCCATTATATACATTTAAATTTCGAAATCTTTCCGTACATCATCAATGATTTGTCATTTTCTCGGAGACTATCGTCTTCACGTTTATCCGTCACAGGAAAACTAGGCTCTATATAACTATAGATTTGTAAGACTCATTTCCTTTTACCCAGGTAATCTTATGTGGTAATAATAGTTATTTATCCTGAGAAAATTTATTATTCACTTGGTCCACTTCCGTCTTGGGGTTACTTAAACGCACGCCCCATGTAAACTTGTTTCCGAGAATAATGTAATTAACTATTTGCAAGATCTTTCACGTGTAGAACCTAGTGAATTTTGGAATATCTAAGCGTAGGTGATAAAGGAGGATGGGCTGTGTCCTGTCGCTTCGCCATCTCATAGTCACAGCCTAGAAACATAGCCATTAAAGGCCACTCTCGACTGCAGGGAACACGCCCCATCGACTCGTTCGCCTCTAATTGTCCGGGCGCCCAAGGGTAAACCCGCACTCCCACCACGCCTATGATCCGTTTGAGCCTTGTTTATGGCCGCCGTGACTGTCCACATACGCAGCCCGCTTCCGCTACTCCACCTCAAAAACTAATAGGGAAAAGCCGCCTTCTTCATCCCCCATACACCGACCATCGCCCACCCAAGACCCACCTTAATGAATCACAACGCACGAACTCGAAAAAAAAATCATCATTGCACCCCTCAAAGGAAAATACTCCCACCAAACGTATTCCTCACACCCATTATGTATCACGGACTTGACTATGTAAAACCCATGCAGAAGTTTCATTGGCTTTTCATTCATAGGTTTTCTACCATTAGGGAGGTTTTCGCTGGTTGCTGGCCCTGCTATTCATCCCCAATAATCATACCACGCAAATGAAAAGACTGCAATTTTACGTGTTATTTTATCCATTATGGTGCAACCGGTTTAACGCTAATTTGACTTTTTTCAGACGTGATGATGAAACAGGTCCTATAAAAATCAACATGTTTATTTTTTTCACAATCCAATTGATACTAACTGTTCAGTTTAAAAAAATTCTTTCGCCTTAATGATATTTCACCAAGTTAAGGATAAAACTATAAAAGCTTTTGTTCTCTCTACTCAAACAATGTTTACCAAAGAGTAGACCTAAACTCAAATGCTTGTGATCAAAAGCATTAATATAATTTATATCATATCAATGGTGGGTTACTGCCGCGCATATATGTTATACCCTCTTAAAAACTAGATATTATCTTTAATGGTGACTTAATAAATACTGTTCGCGCTATGGATAAGCCCCAAATTCCTAAAGGCAAGTATCGGTTACATATAAATAATGGATTAGTTTTTGCTCTTTTAATGGGGCCCAACAACTCATTATTTCAGCTTATCTTATTTGATACAATGTCATAACACAACAGACCCATGCAGAATTGGAACACTAGACCATTATATTAGTCGTGAGCGCTACTGATTTTTTCCTGACCCACGTCATTAGTAACAATACTTTCAATCCCCCATACCTATTTCCATGTCCGATGTGACCACAAAAATCGAAAATGCAGTAATATCAATTGATAATTTTGCATGTGAGTTTCAAGTCCCCATCTCAATACAACCTATGTGAAAATGGTTGAAAATGTGAACAAAAAATGTAAGAAAGTCTCAGGCGTAATTTTTTGGAAATCCTTATTACTTGCAAGACTAAGAAAATCATTCTTGGCAATTTCCGCTTTCACTTTCTTTTTTTTTCTCGTGACCATGATTTTGTTGCGAAGCAACGTATCATCAGGCGAAAAGCAAAAATTACTCCGTACGTTCTGGATGGAGAGTAGACCAGTGCAACGATTTTACGAATCTCTCACAAAATATTAGACCTAGTTTTGTCTCACCACGTGATTTCCAGCATAAATGACAGCAACCCTTTTTCGTAGTTTTAAGCGGTCTCTCATTAGATATGGCTTGTGAAATTAATGTCTCCGTATCAAACACTGTTATAATTTCGGAAATTACTTCAAAATGATCATGTACTGTATACGATTAAATCCACTCAAACGAATTTATATTATGTTTAGCCATAAAAATCAAATATATCTGCTGGGTTATTAGAGATTCAGAAGACCAGGCTACATGAGCCACTATTGGTATCAGAATTCGTAGTTTTAATTTAAATACAGTCCCTAAAATATCAATTAATTTACGATACCCGTAAAAAGTCATTAAAAGTATTCTATATCCAAATCGACCTGTTATAGAAAAAAGTAACATGATATGATCGATACAAAGAGGTGTGCAACATTTAATTATAATGTTCAATGCAATCAATACTAAATAAATATCGTAAGTAATTAAAAAAACCTGATTTGCATGAATTATCAATGATTATAAACTAAGCAGCAAAGGAGAGCTTATGGATCGCACCTGTTAAGACAAAATATCATACCTCATGATCTGTCCCAACGTATACGCCTTTCTTTCCAATGTGAAATATATTTGGCGACGAATTGTAATCTTCGCTCATTTTTCTTACGACGCGAGCATTGTAATTGCTTGAAAAAAAAAGGTAATTTTGACAAAGTGCTGAAACAAACAATCACACAAAAATTCCTTCACGTGTTTACCAAACAGCCCGTTTCCTAGCAACCAAGAATTGATGGTATGCGTTTAATCGATTGCTTATTTCTTCAAAGATTTCCGCGAAACAATTTCCAAGTTCTTTGAAATCTTTAACTCTTTTAAATATTATCTATTAAATACTCAGAACTACAAGAAAGTGTTTCAAACGGTGTCAGGTTTGATTTTTTAAATGCCTCGATCAATAAAAATCTTTCCATAAAATTGTGGCGTAAAAGTATTCCCTTTTAAATGTGACACCCGTTACGAAATAAACGATTTTAAACTTGGTGGCGTAGATACGACTGACTAATCCGAGTAATTGCAAGGACATAAAAGGCGGAGCTCCGTCATTATTTAAGAGTTTTAAAGTTTTAGTCTGAGTGACACGGGCTAACATCCACAATTATATCTGGCCTCGTGCTAGGCAGCTGCCCAGCTTCATTAGGTGGATCAAATTTCATCTCAACTTTCCTCCTCTCAGATTTTTCGCCGTGGGGTTGTAGGCCAATTCCATTTCGTGGGCATCCAGAATTAAGCAGGAGGGAGTAAAGGAAAAATATTTTGCACATTTACTCAAGTCGAAAAGTGACCTTCCACGGCATTACACTAAGAGGAAAAGTAAAACAATAGGAGGCGTCTAGCCATCACTTGTCAACTAAAGTGGATGAAAGGATGAAAATATTACTGCAAAATGCTTCTCCTTCAAAACGTCTCACGAAGAAGGGATTTTTCCACACATCTTGTAAGTCGTAAATCTGTGGACAAAGAATGTTTGTGTAACAAAAGTGGGCTGTAACATTAATGACAAATCTTGGAATAAGAATGCACACTAAACCATTCCTCATATACTCGTCCACTCTATATACTTCAGGTACATATGTATGTAAAAGAGATAATCAGCACTTACACTATGATCAGATATGAATTATTATGATACAAGAATTTGTAATAAAACTGAACATGCTTCAACGCTCTTAATAGCTCATAAACTATTGCAATGTATGGGCTACAAGTTTATTGACAAATAAGCAGAGATATCGCAAAGGAAAATTGAACAATATATTGTGTAGCATGATTTGTAACCCTCTTCTATATCAAATTATAATGATAGGAATGTGGAATGAAATTACATAACTTTTGCTTAGGTGCAGAGGCTGGGTTAATACATTTTTCAATGCTCAATACCTGATGATATTTATTGTAGCACTGCATAAACTGTTTCATGACAAATTATTTTTGTTCCAACTCTAGTAGAGTTGAATCCATTATTCAGCGAATTATAAACAGGAGATATTTCCAATATGTCTTTAGGTTAGGAAAGAATACTGTTTACAAGATATAGGGCCATGATTTTCTAACTGCAGTTATTAATGTATAAGTGGAATGAAGTCATGAAAATGGTTTCTTTGAGAAGATTCATGATAATGGAATTGAAAAATGTGAGTCAATATTAAGAAAATAATGAAAGCAACAGAAAATGCACACCTTCCTTTGGAAGAGGACTGCTAGATTTCTCCCAAATCTTCGTGCATGGATCAATACTTGTACTTTCCATTTCCAATTCACAGGGGGTTACCTCAAATATTTGAAATACCTCTAAAAACCTGGTAAGGCTTTACCAGTGTCCATCCAGCTTTACTTGTGTAGTTAATCCTTCAGCACAAAACATGTGTCTTCTATATTCCAGCTTAGGTTATTAAGGAATAATAAAATGAATCATACCAATGGCCACCAAATGATAAAAAGAAATGTCTAATGGGAGGATGTCGTGTGTATTAAATTTTTATTGTCATACTCCATTAAGGTGTCTACCTATTGAAAACATTTGATTTCCTTCCTTTATGCAATTTGTAAAGTCCCTGAGATTTACAGTCCTTTATTGCCTAACTTTTTTCAGCAGCTCCCTTCCCATCAACTCATGTAATTACTTTCCAGTAACTCCTATATCCCTTATAGTGGCAATTTTATGCATATTGTATAGTTTTATTGATTTGCATAGTTTAACATCTTATGTAATGTAATTTCATATCTAAAGTCATTGTATCAATCAAGTTTAATTTGCTTTAGCAAACTCCTAAAATATTTGTTGGGAATTTGTCAATATCCTAATCACTATATATATATTCAGCTAATGCTCATGGCTTAGAAATATTGGAATATTTTAAATGTATCTTCTCCACTTAAAAGAATATAATGAACTTTTATATTCTCTAGTTAATTTATATGAAACTATATGGAATCCTTGCCTGGCTCCTAATATTTAAAACCACTTTTCTTCTCTAATCTCATGAAACGAATTATTTTATCAGTGGCATGACCATTCTCATGCTTTGTCTATGGAGATTAATTTAATCCTCAATGGGCCTTACGTCCGCTCTATTTCTCATGGTTAACCTGAGAATAAAACATGTTTTAATAGCCACATACACAAAACCATACCAATAAATATTTTTCTAGATTAAATTTCTCTACTGTCTACTTCCTTTGTTTTTTACAAAAAGTAATAAATATCAACACATATACAATTTTTTTCACTAACAGGACACTTAAGCCTATAATTTCAAGGTACTTACCTTACCTCAGGATACTCAATCGGAAAACAGCTGATGAAAACCTGGGTGAAGTTGTTGTAGACATTCATTAGTTCACGAAAACTCTTAATACAGTGTGAAAGAGGATATGGTAAAACTTACACAATCCTTTTTCAGAAAATGAACCAGGGATATATGTTAAAGAATTTCACAAATTATTTTACACATAATGATAGTATCCTGTCATTGATGCTTCACACTGATATTTAAGTGTTAATGTACAGTGACTTCCAATTACTCTGATGGCTAAAAAGGATGCTAATTACTCTACATGTGCTAGAATATTAGTTCCTTTGTGAAAAACTATTGGCTATAAATTATGGAGGAGGATTATTTTTGGGTACAAAGAAAGAAAAAACTCAGAAACATTGTCATCAGTAGTTTAGAAAGGTTATAAAATAAAAAATATTTCCCAATTATAAAAGTTTTCTATAAGTGAAATGTTTGAATTTTTGTTGCAAAGGTCAACTTGCATGAAGTTCAGCCTAAGGAAGACGCTACATGTGGAGGACTGCAAGCAAGAAATACCCTTAATTATCATGAAGAAAATTTTCTCGGGATTCCCACCGGATTCTCATCAGCCCTGAGGATGACTCTCATGTCGAGAATCGAAACGTAGGCTAGTATGGGCCAATTGATTTGCTAGTATCTTCATTTGATTCGCCGGGAAAGTGCAAGATCTTACAACATTTAATTATCATTGCAAATGTTTGAAGGATCTAACTGTACCATGGAAATTCATTTGAAATGATACAAAGCTAAGGGTGCAATTGTTATCATGCAAATGAAGAATGTCAATGGTGCAAAAAAGTACAAATTATTACTTGAAAGCCAGGAATTGGTGTTTTGCGAGAAAATATGTGAGCCCAATATTTTCCATGTTTTTAATATCCATGTGGGTGTGCAAGGAACCCATGTATATAGATGTAGAAATCTTAAAATGTGTTCTCAAATACAAAAATAATCTTATAGTAGATATACACATATATGTATGTATTGATTGAATAAAAATTTAAAGAATACTTGTAAAAATAAATAAAGGCATAGTAAATAAACACCACAATGACAATGCAGCATGTTTCGGGTAAGTGCTTACTCTCAAGACCATTAAAGAAAGTCTGATTTAAGGTAAAACAATTTGATTTTCCAAGGATAGGAAGCATATTCTTTTAAAGTACAGCTACTGGCACTATTATTGGTCACAATTCCAATGATGCATCAATCTAACTGGTATTCATCTGGTAGAGTCACTACAACTATGTAATTAGTACAAAATAATGCACCACCAAATTTTTTCATTCCATTTAATGGAAACTGGTTTGGGGTTATTGTATAGGAATTTTATAACATGGTCTCATGATGACAACCAGCTGTAACATCATAAAAGACTTGTGAGAAAATTTATGAAGGCATAAACCAAAAATGTGTGATGAAAGACATGTAACCCCAAGGTAAGTTCATTCAAGCATATTCTAATGGCAATTTAGTGAAAACAAAGTGCAACTCTAATATGCATTCAAACTATCACAAATTGACAAATACCATTGATATATTACAGACTTCCATGTGTTATGACATTGATAAAAAGAAAAAACCACAAAAGAAAAACTATTAAACAAACAAACAACAAATATATAATCACAAATACATAACGGGTTTTAACTTAATATGTATGTTCAACCATACCCATTTGGCATTAACTCCCACTAGTCCATATCCAATTCTTTTTCACAAAAATGTTTGACATAAAAAAATAGATCACTGTAATAAGTATTTACATTACACTTGAGGTCCTGATGAAACTTTAAAAGATAATGCATTTTGGCAACTGAGACCAACTTAATTTTCCCAATTAAGAATAAGTTTGAAACATGGATTGATATAAGTAAACACAAGCTAAACATTAGTGGGTAATTAAAGTCTTAAAAATGATCAATAAATTTTATTCAAGGCTTTATGCAAGTCCTAATTTCTTTAGATGGCCATGAATATATTATTTCTAAAAGCAATAATATTCTTAATGACAACAGAGGCAGTATGCCGTAAAAGAATTCAACTACTTTTTTAACACATTGAAATGCAAAATATCAATGCTTGTTCATATACTAGGCCGAAATGAATTCATACAAGGCAAATACATAGAAGGCTAATTTAGGAAAGAAATCCTCTCCCATTAGTTAGTTCCTTGTTCATCCCAGGTATAGCAGAGATTGTGACAGGAGTATACACAGAAATGTGAACAAAAAGATCAGTCAGGTTCAACTTCTTATTAAGTCACCAATATGATTACCTGATAAAAATTTCAAGGATTCTTCACAGCCCCATGGATCACTTTCAAAATACAGCTTGGATGAATGCTATTACTTACATATGAATGAAAAGCACTTCGATTATCACTGCATCAAGCCAACAAAAACAATTCATTGGAATGGTTAGTTTCTGATGTGGTAATTGGCATAACTCAAAGGGCAAAAATAACCATCATGACTAGGCAACTTGCAGAAGCTAAAACCATTTCTTTTTACTTCAGTTGTACTGCACTGATTCGGGTGATAAAGTTCATTATATGCAAACCCATTTGAAGTCGAAAGCCTTCATTGGTTTTTTATACAAAGATTCAGGATGAAGTGGCACAATACCCTCATCTTCGAAGATCAACAACCTCAATTGTAGCTGCATCATTTAACTTGGTGTGTTCTGCTTCCTGGAATATCAATGAAAATGGTCACTTGAGAATTTAGCTCAAATCCCCAATACGCATTAATTAACGGACAGAGTTATGACTACGCAGATTCTCCAATAACCTGATTTTCAAATTTGACATCATCTCACAAGCTAGAAAAGGGGAAATTACCACAAAATAATCTCTACACGGGCCACCTTTTATCTATTCTGTATATTTTCACTTCAGATGAGTCTTGAATGGATGAGTGGCACAAACATTTAGTGGTTGAACATAAAGTCATTCTTCTTGCATGATTACTTGTTGAGTTTTCTCATTTTAAGCATTTCTTCACATACTTCATGAGATGCCAAAGAAACTGCATAGCTAGTTCTATAAAGTTGGAGAAGAGACCTCAGGCAATATTTCCACATGCACTAAAAATCCAGTCTATAAAAAGTTCATTATTCATCTTTTCCAGCCATGGTGGCAGCGGAGTAACGACCTTGCCTACCAATCCGGAGGTTGTGGGTTCGAATCCCAGCTAGGTGGATTTTTCATTGTTAAATTGTGCCATTGTAATTGGCTTAGTGTCATGTGTGGGAATTAGATAATAAATAAATAAAAATAAATACATCTTTTCTAGTGACTAATCCCAGTGGGAAATTTCTCCTTTTTGGTAGAGCTTTACAATCAGACATTATGATAGCATCTTTGTTCATAATATGTTAGCAAGGCAGTGCATCATTATTTTTCTACATATGTAGGATGTACTCACACAGCTTTTGCTACAGCACTATTCACTGTAGTACCAAATGCTATTTCAAAATAAACAAGTCTGATGTCCATTCATACAATGTATGCACTTTTCTCTGATACTAAGGAATATATTGTTTTAATGTTGAAGACATCCATAAAACCTTACAAATTTTTTTCATATGCTTCAAGCTGCAGGCTACTTGTCTAAATTACTTCTAAGGTCACACAAAGCTCTCTTGCTATCAGCAGGGCTTCCATCTGGCACACTTCCAGTTACACTAAAACCCAAAGTGGTATAGCTCTTATGTGACATACGTAGCAGCATTGTTTCTGTATGTCAGGTTGTTTTTTATTTAGCCACTATTTATCCACAATCTAGTTAGGTTGGCTTGCCTTCCAGGAGGCTAGTTTGGTGGCCAGTTATCAGTTGGGCAGATGGCATAGAAGTAGATTTGAGGAGGATGCAATGGACAGATGGATTTGGATAAGAATAAAATATGGTACAAACTGCTGAAATAAGGGGAAACTGGCAAAAGAAGATGAATATTTTTTTTACCATATTTTACTATAAATATTCTTCGCTCACTGAAACTAGAAAGAAGTTCCTTTCTCCTCTAGCAGTCTCATTTAAAAGTTTCTGTCATCCCATATTAACAAGTACAAGGTTGCAGTTGCTGAGTTCTTTGGCTTCTACTATTTTTATTTTTTTAAATATGACTGTAAGTTGTCTTTTATCACTGCTCAGTTTAATAAATGTTCACTACACAAACTACGTTTCTCTCAGATTTTGTGGCTATAGACAAGAGCAACTGCCTTATGGGACTACTTAAAGAATATATTTGTAGGTACATGAAGCGGAATATAAGCCTCATAATTACATCTGGAGCAACAAACCTTAGAAAGCCAACAAATTAATCCCAATCAAGAACGTACTGACCTAACATATATACTTGAGTATACTTTGACTTCCTCCCATTTCTCACACAAAAAAGTTGTTATTTTCCATCTCTCCTCGAGTGCTGGGCACTATTTTTCAGGGAAACTTAGATTTTTTCATAGTCAAAATTTTTCATCAGACATCTCAAAGGCAAAAAATCAATGTGCATTGAATGATCTCCATTTTTCATTGCTTACTGAGCGATACAAATACTGAACCAAAGAAATTGTTATGTTTACTTATTCACCTGTATAAAAGAAAACAAATATTTTTTATACGTTTTACCTTGGTGATAAGGAATATAAAAGGTGGTAACATCTTTTGCACATAAGATATGGGGTAGATACAATTTTTGCAGTCAAGGTTAGTAAAACCCTGGACTGATATAAATATCAATTTGTTCAGCTAAAGCGACACAAAAGTTTGCCCATATACTTACCAAAAACCCATATACCTGTCCTTTATTTAATGTCATTGCCACTAGCAAATACATTGAACTGTGGAAAGAAGGAAATAACAGGAACTGCAGGGCAATTCTCCACATAAAGTATTTATTGATTAAAGAGTCTCAGAACTGTCATATCTTCCTACCAGATATCTTCTCTTGGCTCCATATGCATGACATAGATATGTTTTTAAAGTTGGAGATAATCTGCATTGTTGTCACACTCCTTGTCCTTGCTCATTCTGTTCTGATGTTTCTTACTCTCACAAATGCTCTTTATTTTGCTCAGATCTCTTATCAGGATACTTAAATATGCTACCCACCAGCCTAACCTGGCCAGCCTTATCTTTAAGTATCTATAATAATTTCTCCCATTACACTGAGTCCAAACCTTCTCCAAATTTCCTTCCCTTTGTGGTGCCTATCTATGAGGGGAGTTCTAAAAGTTCTCAGCCTGACAAATAAAAAAACACGAGTTTCAAAAAAAAAAAAATTATTTTTCAACATAGTCTCCTTACAAATTAATACACTTAGTCCAATGACTTTCCAACTTTTTAATACCCTCGGTAAAAATTGATTTGTCCAACCCTGCAAAATAAGCATGTCTCAGCTTCAACTTCATCATTTGATGTGAATTTTCATCCAGCAGCAATTTTTTTCATATTTGGGAACAGGAAGTAATCGCTGGGTGCCAAATCAGGTGAATATGGTGGATGCGGAAGCACTTCAAAGCGAAGTTCATGAAGTTTTGCAGAACAATGCTAGACATGTGTGAAGGTGCATTATCGTGATGAAAGAGAACTTTCTTCTTTGCAAGATGTGGGCGTTTAACCTGAATAGCGACT
>WURS02000016.1:3230615-3247439 GCA_011762765.2 Rhinocypha anisoptera | reverse complement strand
TATGAATATAACATAAACAAAAAAAAAAGGCAATAGAGGCAAAGGGGGGGAGAGGCACAGCGTGTCCGCGGGGGGGGGGGGGGGGGGGGGGGGGCGGGGGGGCAAGAATATTGGGCCCTGATGGAATGAGGTTTAATGCAAATATTTCAATTTAGGCATAAAAGCTGGCAACATAAAAACTGCTACTGCTTTGACCAAACCTAAGGTTATCACACTAAAAGCATGACAAGTCAAAACTATCACTGTTTAAACAATTTAAAGAGTTCAATGCACCAAAAGAGGTAAGAGTCCGGCCAGGGACTTATTTAAGCACCTGGGGTGGGGGACCTGAGTTGAGAAACCAGTTCATTTTTGTTACAACAGAAATGTGAAAAGGGAACAGAACACCTGTACCTTACTAATGCAAAACAATGGCAATATTGATAAACGATGCAATAGAATTTATTCTATGAATATGCTATCTAATGTAATCAAACTTAAGGTCAACATCTGATGCAGTAGCACCATCACCTTTCACTGAATGCTAATGCTCACTTTACAGCTTTTTAAACCTTCCAAGCGATTTCAAGAGCATTCACAATTGAAGATTTAGGAAATAGTTTAAAAAAATTAAAACACTGAAAAGCATGCTATTCTCAACAAAATCAAAGAATGTGGAATATTAATTTAAAGGCTTGCCTATACATGAAACAACATAGTATTACGTAACCAAAAACTACCCCTCAATGAAAGTTAATCATGAGCCATTACTATGTGATAGTTTTATTGATAGTGAAACTGAAATATATTGTGATGGGAGGAGGTAAACCATAAACAATTCATGTTATCTCCCCCATGCATATTTCCTTTACGGATAACTCATTCAGGGTATATACCTCAAAATATTCCCAATGCATTTAATTTACTGTCACATTGGAATACTATAGTTATCCAAATGAATTAATCAAATGTACCTAACATTTGGTAAACTGAGAGAATATCCTTTTACTAAATAATACTGCTTTATTTTGTAAAATGATCGTGCGAAATTCAAGATTAAACAACATCAAAGATGATTTGACACAGGATGGAAGGACTGCATCGTCTCATTGTTTTCAGTTTTGTATATCAATATGCGAAAACGAATACCTTGAGTTCCAAATGTTTCTGGTATTCTTTGGTGTAGCGCTCAAGGAGGATTGTTTTCAAATTTTCGGCCTGTGGCATGACTTCACGCAATTTCTGTGAATTGGTCGCTCTGTCGGTGACAGAAACAGATGCGAAGTCTGGATGTGTTCTAATTTTCTCCAGGAAGAGTCTGAAATGAATATAACGTTACGATTCAATAAAATTTAGTAAAATCGAGATAAGGAAAACATGCCATTACTTCATAATTACGAACAAAACACGTCCTCGATTAACGGTAGCAGGGGAATTTTCTAGGTACCATTAACTTAATATAGTAAGCATGCGACTTGGCAACATCAAAATACTTACGTCATAAACTTCATGTACAAAATGAATGCATTTTCCAAACTTCCCTCTTCCAAGTAAACATTAGCCATCCTGACCATTTCTAATCCGGATCTGTAATACCTAAAATACAAGTCGTTTCAATAAATCAATACGCTATTAGAGATTTGAGAAATCAATTCTGTCCGCTGCAGTGGTTTAGTAGCAAGTGAATTGACGATGTTTTTACCTTCTAGGAGGGATATCGGTGTCAATATCCACAGAATTTCCGAACTCTGTTAACTGCTTTATCCTCCGATTTGGTTCTATACAGGGACTTCCGCTGTCCACTAACTTTCCGGGAATATCTGAGTCGTCCTCCATGATAACAAATGTTCTCGAAATGCCTCGAATGATTATTACTCACGAAATTTTAACACGATAAAGTCGCATATTTTTGGCATAGTGCTAACACTTCTAGCTGCTCTTCAATCACTGTAGTAGAGGCAATCAAATTCAATAATCAACTGTATTCAAGGAACGAGTTAAAAGGTCCCAATGAGCATTAATCATACACTCCGTGGAAGCAAACATGGATTTCAATAAAATAAAGTTTTTATCGATTGAATTATTATGATCTCAACAAGCTCGATCAACTATTCAGCATAAAACAAACCTTTATTCCACCTACCCACCAGTAAACATTGTAACACACATTCATGAGTAACCATCCGCACTAGCGCTGTGCGGTGTTACGTTAAAATACTAAGAAAAGAAAATCGAATACTTATTAGGTGCAGCAGAACCGCGGGATATGTAAATTGTCATTAGAGTCAGACAATTAACATATAGTAGCTATTGGCAGTAGATAATTTACTCATGAAGAAGTTATAAATAAAATAAATAGATCACTTTATTCAATAACCGTATTTCAGATATTAAATGTCCTTTCAAGGTGTTTTGTTTTCCTCAGAGGAACTTTTTTTGACAAACACACAGACTCCGTATGGATTCGTATGAAATTCGTACCAGTATCCCTTCTTCAAATTCACGGTACCTATTTTTGAAAATATAAATGACAGCGCACTCCGTCATTTACTTTTTATATGAAATTGTTTTCATTTTTTGTTTTCCATTAATATTAGAAATAACGAGTTAAATAATATCATACCATCATAATATTGCCATTATTCAATAATATTAGTCATGTAATAGGGATAATTATTCACAAGGTGCTTCGTGTTAAAAGTTAGACTCCTCTACAAAACTGTACTTAACTTTATTTAATGATTCTTATGAGTTTAAAAATTATATGTAGATTATCAAAATTTTTTATGAATAATTATATTGTTTTGGTTTGGATGTTGAATTGGTTTGTGCTTAGGTAAATTTACACCCATTGATTAGAGAAAAAGGATCTGGACGGGGTATCAGTATTGAGCAAAATTAAACATAATAGAACATTAGTTGACAGCTTTGACTATTCCTTATACATTGCAAAATTGTTGTCCATGATCAAAAATTGTTACTCTGAAAGCCAGTTATTTCCCTCATTCTCCACTTCCCTTATTTAAATTTAACCATAAAACCCTATTCTCTCAAATATAGACTTCCTACATATATTTCTTTAATCTCCCCTGCTTTAATTCCAGTTCTATTAATGACATTTCAGGCTTAACTCTAATATTATGTGTTCCACTGCTTTTTTCTTGCTATCCCATTTTAGAATTTTACCTATTGATTCCCACTATTCTTTCCTTTTTGTTCCTGCCCAAGTTTCTATGTTCCAATTTCATAATATCCTACCTATAAGATCCCAGCATATCCTCCACCCATGAGGGGAATGTCTCAGCCGGTGGCAGCAGCGACCCAATATGGGGTATCAGGTAACATCAGCAAACAACAACATTGCAATGGCTACAATGGAACATTCGTATGGCCAATGAGAGTGACGGGAACACCGGTTGTGAGAGAGAGGGGGACAGCGGGACAAGGAGACAGTTTGGTCGGGTTTGGATCATGAAAGCGAGACCAATAAATGTGTGTCTTGTGAACTGTTCATTGGTCATTTTCCCTCAGTTCCTTGCTTCTACTTCAATGGATCTGGCTGATGGAAACTCAGCATTACATACCTCTTTTTTTATCTGCTTGAATTTTTTATAACAAATGATCAACACTGAATTGTTTTGAGTCTGGACCAACTCCTGGAAAGCTGTTGCAATTTATAATGCAATCCCTTATCTATGCCTAACCATGATGCAGTGTGATTGATTGCTTTCTGTCCTCTGGTCCCTTCCATGTCTGCCTTCATTTCCTGGGGTGCTTACACCATGTGCTACTTAAAACAAAAAACCCTCTTTTACAAAATAATATTTATTCCCATGGTCTTTTCTTATTCTTTAACTGTATGTATCTACTTCCCTCCCAATTATTCCATCACCCAGTATGTATTCCAATGTTTTTTTTACCATGCATGTTCTCAATCATTTCCTTAAACTTACCATATGTGTATAAACATTCTACTTCTTCCTCCTCAGAGCTATGGCTACAAATACTGACTTTCCTCTCCTTTGCTATATTCTATCCTAATAATTGCTCCAATAATCTTAATTAGCCATATATCTAAAGCTCACACAGCCATAACAGGTTTACCATTCCTTTTCCATCCTCAACTCAACTTACAATATGCCTTAACACACTAATGCAACATGCCTTGAATTCAAGGCATGCTCCATTAAGTTTTTTTGTTACTATTTTGTTTTTTCCTTTGTTATATGTTCAATATAATTGGTGTTGTGCTGTCTTTGAGCGAAATAAATAAATAAATGCTGCACTATGCTGAGATGTGTATGCCTTGATGCCAAGGCATGGAGTAACATTTCTTTTTCAATTGTTTTTCAGGAAATGAGCATGAGGCACATTTTCATGCCTTGACTTCAAAGAATGAAAAAATGTTGTTGATACATGATAAATTATTACCATATTGTAACAATATTACACTTAAAATCATGTAAACATTTATTTAACAACAAAATTCCATGTTTCTGGAAGATTTTCAGAAATCTTTCAGCATTGAATGTATTAATAATTTGTATAGTCTCTAACCTTCCTGTTCTTAAAATTGTCCTATCATTTCAAATCTCTATTTCTAACCATTCATTACAGTCCTCTTCTTTTGTCTCTTAACCACTGTCATTTCTAATGACTTTTATGGGATGACAACTTGTTTTGCTTCTCCAGGTTCCAGGCAAGAAAATCACCCCAGTAGGCTAAGATTCCTAGTTGCCAGGCATCAATTATGAAGTTGAGCTAATAATGTTTACTGTTTTCCCATTGACTTCCACAATACAGCTTTTAATGTGAAACTATGACTTTATGGTCACTCCCATGAGGATGATGACTGTATGGAACAATAGGAGAGGATAGGATTACAACATTTACTGTTCAAATAGGCAAGTTATTTATGGCTAACTGGTAAGCAGAATAAGAAAGGAACTTCCACACTGAGAAAATAATTTCATACTATGGGTGAATTAAACCTGATAAACTCCCCAACAATGTCTTATTATCCCATTCTCGGTGGCGGCTGGGTAACATCCTCGTCTGCCAACCTGTAGGTCGCAGGTTTGAATCCTGGCTAGGTGAATTTTTCACTCTCCACCTAGGGCATGGATGTAAGTGTATCGTCCTTGTTATTAATATTGTTATAGTTCCCACTGTAATTGGCCTATTAGTGCTGTTTGTGGGCAATTGAAAAAAATTAATTATTTCCATAATACCATCAATTCCTGCATTACCATATGTTATTTACAACTCCAGATTTCTGATATAGAAAAAGGAATTACAATTAATGATTAAGTATAAAATTAATTATAATTAAAGCCATCATTTACCTGGGTTCTGTGGTTCAAGAGCTGAAAATATTATTTGTGGATGATGGTTAACAAAGGAAAAACCAGTTAAATATAAAAGCCAAATTTATTTTTCAAATAAATATTATGCCTTTGTTTTAGTTAGCTATAACCTTGGCATTTTACAACTGTTCAAAAATCATGGTTAAGAAGATAAATATATTTTATATATAAAATGTAAAAAAGAAAGTTTTCAGTTTTGGAACTAGGAATAACAAAAGGGATGTATACTGGAATAACTGGCAGTAATATAAGAACAGATGAACAATTTAAAAAATTTAAATGCTTTGACATTACTATAGTTTTAAAATATTTGCAACTAAAACTATACATACTGACGATGTTATGTGTACTGTTACATCAATGAAAATACACCTTAGAAAATTCCAAACATCAAAGTGATATAAGAAACACTGTTTAAGATATTAATGACTTGCAACAATGAAATCCATGACAAAAAAGTGTGTAGCACTATGCCAAAATTACCTGAATATTACTTTTAATTTGACAATTTTCAGATCAAAAGAACTAGAGTATTCAACACAGTATAACTTGTAAAATTGTTAATGCTGATTGATGCAAGAGAAAATATCAGTGGTAAGTCTCTTCATTTCTCACAGGGAATTGGGTGAGAAAACATCAAAAGTGAGGTCGGTCAAACTATAAAGGAAATGCCAAAATGTTTAAGAGGTATAATGTCATTCGAGTGCTGAGGGACAATTTAGCTTAAATAGGCTCTTTTAACTAAAATTAATCACATCATTCTTGCACCCAAGCTACTATCACACCACTGCAATGATCTCTCAATTGATTACCTGAAAATTAATCAAAATGAACAACACATAACCACAGTACATATATAGCTTTTCTTCTGCATCTTTAAAATTTTTAGGGTCAGAAAAGTGTCACACCAGATGTAGAAAAACATCAGTTTTGGTGCCTCAAAAAGTACATAGGTCAATTATGTTATGAAAACTATACAAGTAAATAAAGTACTTTTAAAAAAGATAAAAGTATTGGATGAAGAATGAAATCTAGTTTACATGCACAAAAAAGTATAATCAAAGAAAAAAAATGGCATGGATATGTTACAATATCCATTTTTCAGCACCAGTTCATATACACTTTTATTTTACTTGCATTAAAAAAATTCACTTCCCTCCCTCAACTCTAAGGAGACTCACAACATGACTACATTTTACAGGATATACAGGATTTATAAAATAAATACGATTCCTCAATACCATGTCAAAGATGTCTGCATCTCACTTCACAAAAGAAGGTGAGGTAATGAGTTGACACACATACACAATTCAATGTTAAAGTCATTTAAAACTATGTACACAACACACTCTTCCATACACAAACATACATAGATTGTTAGACTACCTATAGACACTACAAAAAATGCTTGTCTTCAATCTTCCTCATTGCTTTCAGTCTGAGACATTTACAAACAGTCACTCTAAGGTTTAATCAAAGCATATCCAAAAAAATATATATTTCTGTCATAAAAATTGACATTTTCTCTTGATTCACCAAAGACTGTGGCAATGTCAATTATGTATTATTTTCTTTATAATTTTTAATTAGGTGCCTTCAACCTTTAAAAGTACGGCAGTGCTGGAAATAGGTGGAATAATATGTATTTCAACTTTCTGAATGAATTTACCTTTAAAAATGTGTATAGCATATCCAAACAACAATTATTAGGTAGGATGGTTGCGATGGCAGTCAATTTCAATTACTTGAACAACTTGGCCCGACATATCACATTAGACCAGAGACTAAGAAAAGAAAGGCAATAAAGAATTTGTAAATTTTTGCTACATTGGAAACGAGAAAAATGTCATATAACACATTGACCATTGTATTTGAGCAGTCTACTAATTGTCAACGATCTTCAGTGATTCAAGAGACTCATTTTTTTCTGAAAACAGCTGTAAAAATACACAAAAAGTTTTATGGTTGATTTGTCATAACATCATTCTGCAAGAGAAATATTCCTTGCAAATTGGAACTTCAAATAATTAATAGGTCACTCCTCTAGCAAAGCTATCTCTTAGTCCAGTCTCACTTTTAAACTGCAGTGGCATTGCTATCATGCAAAAATTCATTAGGTATAATGCACACATTGAATTTCCATTTAAATGTTTCAGTCATAACATCAAAATTCAAGTGCAATTCTCCGCCATTTGTGGTAAACACATCAACATATGACTTAGCAAATTATTTTTTTTTAAACAATTACCACACATCATCACTTTTACAGTAACACAGAACAATAAAATTAGGGAATATTCCTTAATTCAGTGCTAGATACCACTTCACTTCCTCAAAATTCCATATCAACATGAAAAATTGCAAGAGGGAGTGTCGCCACAGATTACACAAAGTCATGGAATCGTGACCAAACCATCCAATCCACCCCACATGTGCAGGCAAAAAAAAACGACTTCTCATGCAAGGTGGCCTTCCTCTCCCATCAGCATCCTATCACTTTTTTTCAGTCATCTCACTGAGGAAATTTCCAAAACAAATTTCCCAACACCCGAGGATGGGGCAAATCTCTGTCACACTGTGCGCGAAAGTAATCACTCGTGATGCAGAACACCACAGCATTTCACCACGGGTCTAGTCACTGGCAACCCCAATCTTGACTAAAAACGCCAGAGGGACAGAGAGAGATAGAGAGAGAAAGAGAGAGAGAGAATGAGAAAGAGAGAGGATAAACACACATCCAAAACATGGCTGTGCTACGAATACCTTTCCCTCCCCTAACTGGGTCCACTTTAGAGCCAGTCCGAGAATAGGCTGCCGAACCACATGACCACAATGGGGAAAAGGTATGCTTTGACCTCTCCGGGGACACTGGTCGGGTGAGAGGGGATTGGCGGCCTTCGTGGGCCAGCACCGGAGGTGGGGGGTGTGGGGGTGTGCATAGCTGGGTCCCTGTTGGGCACCTCTGTGATGATAGGAGGTGGTGGCCTCCCTGTGATGCCGGGCGGGTTGAACATTGGCGGGTTGAATAAAATGCCGCTGCCGCCACGAACGTTGGGGCGGGGAGTGTTGTCCACGTCTGGGTAGGTGATGTCGCCACCGGACCCCTCCACCAGGCCGTCCTCATCATCAGTTTCTTCCTCACCATCACCTGATCCACTTCCACTTCCCCCATCGGATGATTCCTCTGCAAGAAAAGTGGACGATTTATGAATATTTATTATTTCTCCACATGGTTGAAATGCCATGAGGAAATAGACAAATATACGCCATTAGCAATTGAACTAGAAATAATGTGGAAACAAAATAAAGTATATATCATACTGTTCATAATATCCACTAGTGGAATCACACCAAAATCATTTATTTACAATTTAAAGCTCCCAAATCCTAATGCATACATGCTTCAAAAAGTTCAAAAAGCTATCATTATAAAAACATGCAGCATAGTATGAAAATTTCTCAAATAGGAAGACTTATTATAACTCAACAAATATCCTACCATATCATACTGGTAATAAGATAATATGTCATAAAAACTTCGTACAGAATTAAAAAATCACAACAATGCAATTCCACATAAATAAATTTTATTTCCATGACCTAGGTTTCACCAGTGTGGCATCATCAAGTGATGCCACACTGACAGGACCTGATGGTGTCTGATGACCATGTGATGACTGATGACATGAATCAGGACCTGATGATGCCACGCTGTGGTGAAACCTAGGTCATGGAGAAAAATTTATTTATGCGGAATTGGAGTTTTGGGATATTTTTAATTCTGTACAATGGATAAATTCCACCTAGTTACAGATAAAACCATTTCATAATTAATAAAAAATTAAAAAAATCAATAATATCAATCAATCTTCTTCTCAGTTAAAATAATAGAACACCCATAATTATCACAGTTAAAACTCACAGAGCCCAATCCCTTGGTATAGTATATATGTATCTGGGATGGGTGAAAGTTTCCAGCCTCAGAGGCTGAGAAGTGAAAAATTCAATAATAATAATGCTGTCTTATATTTAAGCAAAATTAAGGTCAAGACACTCTTACATTTAAATATACATTAATTCTCACAAACAAATAAATACATTAAATCTCTTACATTTAACATTTTCACAATCTTTATTAACCCTTTTATTGCCAGCCTCCATCACTTGGTATATGAATAAGTATTGCCATTTCAGACTTGATATGGCGGAAGGAACTTAGAGTAAAATAAAAAGGTACCTGATGATGGCTCAGTGAGTTGAAATACACATTGTTAAAGTATTTATTTAGTAGAAAAGTGCTACATTTTCGTTTTACTACTTAGTGTATGTAAAAAATGCCAGGGCTTTTTTGAGGAATTTGTGTATTTACACTTTTGTATATACATAATAAATATAAATATTGATTTGCTGGCATCAATTTTTTAAATTTACACACCAAATACTAACAGGGAAAATAAAATATTTCATTTATATTTTTCCTCTTCTACATAATTTAGGAAAAACAAATTTTTAATAAAAGAAAACTGGGCCAATAGGTCGACCTTGTGGGACTAAGAGGATTAAATTGGAAGGTGTACTGGAAGGGATGAGGGCAAAAGGGAGAGGGGGAGAGAAGTCAGGGTTTTAGAAAAACTGGAATGACTATCTATGCACCAATTATCACAACAACATAACAATATTCTAACTAGTTATTAATTCACAAATAACTCTTTGTAATTAATTCACACATCAAGGTTGAGAAGTCAGTTCCTTTCTATGTGACACCTGTGATTTCCCAAGAAGATTTAGTCCCAAGAAAATTACATAGATTTGATCATGCCAAGAGTGTCCTGATGTATAATGAATGAAGTTAAAATGCAGGCTTCATCTAATATCTCTGTTCAGGGAACTCAACCAATTTCAAATATACCAACTACATATGGGATAATCTTTTAAATGCATGCAACGAAGAAAAACCATAATTTATCTTTACAGATCACATCCCTTACCGGTATCTATCCAGTCCACATCCACACCATTGTAGGCATTCTTTAACTTTGCTGTAATCAATCTTAAGGTATACAACTGCTCATTGATGAGACTACTTGGCCTGTCCATGTCCACTTGAACTTCTGGATTATTGAGTTGATTTGACATTCCCTGACCTGTTATTTCTGGTTCATACCTACAAGGGTGAAGAAATGTAGAACTCAATTAGATGACTAAAAAATTAAATATGACTCTGTGCACCTGTAATTGAGCCAAAATATTAAATTTATCACTAGACAATGAGCATTTTGTTCATGCTGTTTCCTTTTAAATCCATTTTAGAAGAATGCAGAAGTGAATTATCCTTTATTATGCCACACCAAAGACTACTGATAACACAAAAATATAGGAGTAACTCTTGAGAACCTGTTTCTTTTTAAAATTTTATCCTCGTTCAGAATATGAAAAGAAATATTTTTAATGTGTCACATCTAATAATTATCATTAGATTAACCACGAGATTCTCAATCCTGTGTGCTACATTTTTATTCCAATGTGTTGATATAATACAGTGAAATTGCCTCAAATAAAATCACCATACACCAAATAATTTATATAATTTCTGTTTCTAACCAAGATACAGCAAACTAACCTTGCTTTGGTTGTACCATTCCAACACATTTCATCTTTCACTGGGTTTGCTGCAACTTTTTCATCATTACAAATCTGATATGGTAAATTTGTCCAGAAGCTCTTTGTGTCTTTCACCTGAGAATAAAAACAATATATGATAATCTTTGTGGCGGAAAAGGGGCACTGTTAAAGATTTTCTCAAGTCAACAGTACAATAATGGCTCTGCTCCTCACATTATAAATTTTAGTTTGTAGCTGTTGATGATATGTTATGAAAGACAAAACAACAAGGAATACCTTTCCATAAAAGGGTAAAACAGCCAAGATGTAATGAAATGCTTAAGAGAAGCAATTTTTTATTGATGAACATTTGTCATTTAACTTCTCCGTTCCCCACTACTTTTCATAAGTTCATGACCCATGGTAGAGAAGATAGTCATCTAACTAGTCAAAATCTAATCTGTTCAAAGCGGGGTCCTCATCACTCTGCCTCTCAAACCTACAATAAACTTCCACAATCAATAAAAAATATTTCTTGTCCCTTTACATTTAAAGTAAAATTATGTAAACTACTACAAAGTAAAATTTACTACAGTATTGTGAGTTTTTCAATGACAAGCTGCAAGTGTAATTTTTCTCTTGTTATTAACATTTCCATGACCTTATTTTATGTATTTGTGTATGCTATGATTTCTTTTACCACTCTCTTTATCTTGTGATATTGTAATTGTTAAATACTGATGGGTTCTATGTCATTTTGACCTACCGAACAATAAATTATATTATTATTATTACCATTAACTGTGACCTTATTTACAAAGACTGATTGGCTTTTAGCTACAATATACCCAGCATTGAAAGTATTGCCTTTCTTTTAGTTTTTCAGTTTTCTAATTAATAAGGGCTATATGTAATTATCAATATTACTGATCTCTTTTAGCCAGTCTGGAATTTTTGTGAGAAGGAGAGAAAGAGTAAACAAATATATAAAACAAGTACAATTCACATATAATTCAAAATGTTGAACTTTATTTGTAAATATATATTCATAACTTTCTAGATTCAAAAAAGGGTGTCATATCAATAAGTGTGCATTAGAGGTTCATCATTTACCACGGCTTATGGCAGGATATCAATATGGATCCACACTCTAAAAGTTGTTTTTTTTACCTGTTGCTTCATTATAAATATTGTTCTTAATTTTTACCTATGTGATATGATATAATAATTGTGGTAAAGTTTTTGTGGAAAAGTTAAGCTTATGTGACATAAAATCCAGTACCATATTGAAAAATGTACTGAAAAGATTTTTAGTTAGTAAGGTTTATTGTAGTAACTGTGAGTTCTTCACTGTTCAATACAAACGCTGTGAAAATGTAAAAATAAAGGATTGGACCAAAAATATTACAATTGTGTACACATATACTTCATGTATTTTCATGCAAATTAAACTGACGATTTTTATGTTGTTTCATTGTAATCACCGGAAATAAAATAGTATTACTATTCATATTAATGACATAATTTTTTGAACAGACTATAGAAGAATAGAAGCCCTTGAAACATGGTGCTGGAGGAAAATGCTGAAGATAAAGTGGAAGGACAGAGTTACGAATGAGGAAGTGTACAGAAGAGTGGAGGAAGCTGTGTCAATGTGGAGTACTATAAGGAAGAGAAGAATAAGGTGGATAGGACACACCCTGAGGCATAATGGGCTTGTGAGGAATATAATAGAAGGAAGAATAGAGGGGAAGGCCCCGTGAGAAAGACTGAGAGACAAATAAGAAAAATTATCAGATACATTAGAAACAAGACCTACCGAGGGGTAAAGGGAGCTAGATAGGATAGGAGCGAAGGCTGCAGTCAACCAATCTTTGTATTGAAGTACTGATAATGAATTTTTTTTTGCCAATAGAAAATGTAAAACTTAAAGAATGATTTTCTAATGTAATATTTCCATCTAAACCACACAGTAAGTTATTATTTATAAAGACTACAGTGTAAAGTAGTTGCAATTAAAAACAAGCTGATATGCTAGGTGAATCCCAATATCAGGGTATGTGAACTATCAAATGGATTTGAACATAACCCTAATTATAGACAGACCTTTTGCCTTATGTCCTTCACGAGCCTCTCCAAGGTTGGACCTCGGTGACTATCCCCCATCCCGTCGTCATCATCATCCCCACGACCACCCCCGCCTCCTTTCCTGCCACCTCCACCTCCTTTCCGCCCACCCTTATTCTTCCCTCTCCCAAACTTATATGTTTGAAACTTGATTTCAGTTGCATCTCGGCGGCCAAGTCTTGGCTTTCCACACCCAGTGAAAACCTGCAAAAACGAGATGATAAATGAAAAATATTAGACTAGAGATACCTGATCCATTGGCTTACAATTTTTTTCTCAAACTTCACCCCTAGAAAAACAAATTTATTTTTTATAAAGTCATCTTTCAAAAATATTTTATACTTCCTAATAATCTTAAGAGATATAGATGAAAATTGGCCCAATTAATACTTGGTGTATTTTTAATGATGCTCTAAAGTCAGCAAATTGAGTAAATTTTATAAACAATAGTAGCTACAATATCAGAAGAGTACAAAGTTTTAAAAAAGGTTTATATTTTAAACAATTTTTCTTTATTTCTTTTCTCTCTTTCAGATTTTCTAACAGTGCATTAAACATATTGGAGTTTGAGAAACAGTGCTTTAAACATTAATTATTGTTAATATTTTCAATGAAATGCACTGCATAGTTTATGACATATTTAGACCCACAAATGGCATCAATCTGAAGGATAGTTGACTATCATTAGGATTTTACCCAAGTTATATATTTAAGGAAACAGAGATTACAAACAATCAGATATCTTTTGGAGAGCAGAATTTGACTCTGAAATTCTAGCTTTGTTATATTCTATTTACTTTGAAGTCATAGTGATTTAAATAATGACATGAAAAAATATTCGCATAGTGCTACCAAAAGATTAAATGTTATATATTGAATAGCTGAAAATTTTCTTGTGATGGTGACATTTCAAGACAAATATCTGGTTAGTAACAAGGCATACAAGTATCATGATGCCTAAAAGGAATTGCCATTAGCTAAAATATATCAGAAAAGTGACCCTGGATGAGAAGAGCAACAATGCTAGCAAAGCACTGGAGGATAATTTTCACGGCAGCCCATTACAACCCAAAGATATGATTAGTGTAATGCTTTTATAAACCAAAAATACATATGACTATGACAGACTATTCGCATTAAATGTGAGCAAGGATAAAAGAAAAGTGTATGAATAAAATAATAAAAATACAGGTTATTTGTGTAGCAAATAAGGCTAAAAATGAAAAAAATTCGAGCCTGGCGATTTTCCATCCTTGTAAGTGAAGGCCATTTTTGAGCAGCAGGCAAATCGTTGGCTTTGTAAGCCAATGGATTAAAATTGTTTAGCATTTATTTTATTTTCTGCACCTTAAACTTATATCATTTTCTTCTAGAGGTAGATATGGATTTAGATGATCATCTTGAACTAAAAAAGTATTACATGAATGGTTACATCTCTTTTTTTAGAACTCAAGTTGATAAACTAGAATTTCTGCCTGTCAGGGCTATTCTATATGGATGCTGAAAGCACTGCAGTGCCGATGTTGCGTTAACACCAGTTGAACAAGTCAATATGGAACACATGATCTCATCTATACCAGCATTTTAAGCGCTAGTGTGTCGGCGTTGGCTGGTGGTGCTTTCAATGCACCTGAATGCATTGTTAATGCTGACACTGGAAGAACTGATAAAACTATACAGAGCATTTTTCCGACAGTTCCAACAAGCCCTTTCACTAGTTTGGTTGTGCAGGATGCCGAGAATCTGTGCCAGTGACAGAGGTTGTGATGTTTGACACGGAAAAGTTTATACATGAAGTTGAACAGTGGCCAGCTATTTATGATCTGCAGTGGAAGGACTATAGTAATAGACATAAAAGCAAGATGCTGGATGATGGTTCGTTAGTTAGTTGAGTCCCTGAGCATCTTTCTTTTAGAATTTTCATAAAACTCTTGCAGAAGTTGAATCACTCCACTACATCCTATTTGCACAGGGTACATTTATTAACTGACTGGATAGTCCTGCCTTCAAAACGCCATGTTTATCTTGATTAGTGCTATCATGGTCCCTAAAACACTGTGCATTCAACGTCCAGTTTAGATTATCAAATTAACTGTCAGGCATCAGCATCACAGACACGACAATTGAAGCATTCATATAGAATAGTCCTTAGAGAGAGAAAATCCACCATTGGTCTATATAAAAATCAATGTTCAGGAAATTAAATCGAATGAATAATGAAACTCAGAAAAATAGCATGCACAATAATTTTTTCCAGCATCCAGAACGAAAATTTAAACTTTCATCCTTAGAGTTATCAGGAGAGTATTTAATTGAGTTGTTTTACAGGGTCATGATGTGGAATGAATGCTAAAGTAGGTACAAGGAGAAAAAATCAAACTCAAAGATCTGGAGCTTAAAAAAACTTAAGATGTGAGTCATTAGTCCAATCTATTACCCTACTATCTAATAATGGCATTTTTGTATGATTTATTCCTTCATCGCTCTTCCAACAACCAATGAAAACTATAAGCTTTAAATTTTCATGATGCAAATAACAATTTCATAAGTAATTAATAATTAGTCCAGAAATCTGCCTGGGATATTCTGAAACTTGGAAGAACATATTTCGCATACCTTTTGGGAGACATCATATCCTTTTTCCTGGAAATTCATTATAGCTTCAGAAATCTTGATGTTTATTGGTTCCACAACCACCTCAATGTTGAAAGGTCCTACAAGACGATCTGTCACCTTATCAATTGCATCTGCAACAAAGGATAATATTAGAATGTTATCTAAATGAATATATTATTTCTTGTGACAATACACTTTTGTTTTCAAAATTTAAAAAAGTTGAAGGTAGATTAGAAGCTTATTTCTCCAATTCATAACCAATGAAATAGTATTTATACAAATTCAGGATGTCACTCCATAAAGCCACCTACAATGAGTGGTTAAATTTTAGCATATGTTCACACAAGTTTTCAACCATATTAACAAAAGATCATCTGTTAAATATATGAATCTGGCATATACTAGATAATTTTATAATACCATTTAAAATTCATTTTCACAAAATATATTTTGGCATGTTGAAATTAGTTCTGTGGCTTTCAATTGGGATAAAACATATTATGTATCTTAAAAGAAATGCAAATTATATTCTGATTCACATCTTCTTAACTCTTAATATTTAAGATACATAAGCTATTTATAAGCTATTCTATCTAATTATTATATTAAATATTGTATTGCATCTACATATATTAACAACTTCTAAGCACAACTTCATATCGACTTTAAATTTTCCATTCTCAATATATAATTTAAAACAAAGGTACTAAAAGTTAACAAGCTGAAGAGATTACTAAAACTCTTAAATTGTACAATACGCTAAGGTAAAAAAAATTATTTACGATTCAGGAGTAAGGTAGGCTGATGGATATATCATATTAAGCAATTGTCTTAAATAACTATGAATGGTATTTGCAAAGATTGCATGATAGGATAGAATACATTTTATTTGTTGGTTAAAAACAATGTCAATAAATCATATCATTTCAGATGTAACTTTCTGGAATTTACTCATAATTATAATATTGAGATTTGGGATGGGGTCAGCACATCGGCAAAATATCTGCTAAAGCCTTTAAAAATCTGCATTTTGTAATGCGAAATTTAAAGAATGCAAATAAAGAAGCTCGGGAACTAGCGTACAAAACCACAGTTAGACCTATGGTAGAATTTGCTGCAAACGTTTGGGACCCAC
>WURS02000016.1:3220135-3230515 GCA_011762765.2 Rhinocypha anisoptera | reverse complement strand
ATTCCAGTGCCAAAATTAGTGTTTTTTTCATAATTTCCTACAGGCACCTGTGAATTTTTTCCCAACAGTTTGAAAATAATTTCATAACACGTTTATATTTAACCGTTGGACCCTCAGTGATTGACGAGGGTTTTTTAGCTACCGAAAATTTCCGTGGTGTTAACTTGAGGAAATGGTCTGAGAAAAGGCGCAGGCCATCAAATGTTTCATGAGATGTCTGTCAATTGAGTAAACACATAATTATGACGGTAAATAATTCAAATTGCTGAAAAAAATGCATGTTTGTGAGGTGTGCAAATTTCAAAGTGCAACTAGTGCTTGACATGATATACTTGGTAGAATTTAATAGTTTTCAGAACTCAGTTGGAAGTCCTTAAAGCGACGAGGACTTGATGCTAGTTTAAATGTATTGGGCCAACTTAGGACAGAGGAATTCGATAGTGAAGTTCAGTCGATTGTTTGTAGCCCACCTTGTATAGGTCTGTACGACCACACATACAATGTAAAAGGGATGAACGACTAGAAGATGCAGGGATTCTTTCTTTCCGCGGTCATTAGGTGTGAGTAACCATTCAAAAATTGATTAAACTATTTCTAAAACCTACGCGATTTTAGGAAAATTAATTTACAAAACCTGATTTCTAACCCCCTGCCATACACCTTTATGTGGCTCGTAGGGTATACTGTAGCTGTAGATGGATTTAACGAAATCCGCCGGCCGGGGTAGCCTGGTGAGTAGCGCCGCCGAGGGCATGAGGGTCGGGTTCGTTCAATGAGGTTTTTCTATGAAGTGTGAGGTGTTAAATGGCCATCACACTCTATAAGCAATAACACTAATACTTAATGAGACAAAGTGAATGCATGCCAGTATAATTTCAAAACACAATAAAATAATATTTAAGCAGTAATGGATGAGGAATGATTATGTAATTATTATCCTTAATCTCGGGAAAAATTATTTTAATAGTACACACTCTTTCGAATTATGAAATTTTTTTTAAATTTACACCTGGAATTCGCAACATTTCTTTCTTATTTATTCCGTATCTTATCCTTGGATAAATGAGTGATTCTTTCCTGTGCAGCCTCTTCTACAAAAGAATCATTGCTCCAAGAATTACATGTGCATTTATACATCTTAGTGGGAAACCACAGGCGGCACAGGGAAATGAACTGGCCCCTCTACCCTGACGTGTGAATTTCCACACGCCCCGTGGGCTTAGTACTAGGTGAGCTCTACCCTCACTTCGCAAACCAACCTTCGGGTTGATCACTGTGGTTATATAGTACATGTATTTATTATTTATTTATTTTGTTTAACTTGTAACGTTGACGTATGACTTTGGGGTTAGATGTAAGAAGAGACTGTTATAGTCCCAATCTTGCCCCAATAAAGACGTAAAAATATCATACGTGTCTTCAAAAAATGCCCATTATTTCTCTCCCCGGTCCTTCAGCGTTTACTTGGTAAAAGTATCCTCCCTCATGGAATTTTTTGGCGTCCCCCTTCCCCACTTCTTCCGAGCGATGACTCTTTCCGACTCTTTTGAATTTTATTTCCTCCCACCCACCTTATCGCACCCCATTTAAAATTACCAAGATTTTCTACCCGCTCTTACTTTTTTCCAGCGAAATCCTGCACGCCCACACCTCCGATCTACATTCAATCTCCCTCTTCGCAGGCCCAGGTTCGGGTCCTTCGCAACGCATATGATTCGTGTTTTTAAAAAATCTTCGCCAGCCATCCCTCATCCTCTCCTTTCTCTTCTCCGATATACAGTCACTCGGAGCAAAAATGAACATCGATCACCCCATCGGATGTTTGTAAACGTGGGTGGAAGAGTGAGGTGGAAGGAGGGATGCGAGAGTAAGTGGACGCGACCACGAAACCAGAAACTGTTCGCATCTCACGAAACTCGGATGTTAATGCAACGAGGTTTGTTTCAGACTGCTGCTGGGGAGTTATTTCCGCAGGGCTGCCACGCATACCCTGATGGAACACGTGAAGTGAGAGTTACCCCCGCTCCGATGAATCCCCGGTTCAATTTTTTTTTTTTTTTAAGGGAGGGCGCAGATCAAAGGGAAACGACGATATTCGGATAAAATTTCCCAAGCGGTGCAACGCCGACTTGGCGTGGCACAGGTTTTATCGGCAAAGGTTTCTCCCCTCACCTCCTGCCCCGATCCACATAAAGAAAAAAATATATAATTTCACCGTGGCGAACATTTCCAATTTTTTTTGTTTTAGTTAAATCAAGCGGGGATTTTGAAAATTTTACCTGGGAATGGCGAGGTTGACTGAACATTTTTCATATGGATCACTCGAGTGATATGATTTCGCATGGCGCAGGTATTGCAATACTCTTTCTTCGTTACCAATATATTTATTGCAGATAAAAGGAAGTTCTGTTTAACCAATTTTTTGACCGCTTGCTCTATGATAAGCATCAACTGGATGCTATTTTTCTTTGAAACCTATGCCGAGTGTGCTAGATATTATTGGGCTCCAAGAAGCCCTGTCAACACAAAAGGCTCCGGTTGCATTCCTATTCCGGACAGCACTAATTTAGAATTAATGCGAACTGTAATTCACCATAAAAAATTACTGGACGACTTGAGTTTCGACTCGTACAGTCATGGTCAGACCTGATAATTAATGAATACGTCAAGACACGCTTTGTCTAATGTTTTTCAGTGAAATTATTTTCATTTCATTAACGAGGACATAGGGAAGAAAAGTCACTCACGGATTTAATACGTTTTTTTCAAATCATATTCCGTCATTTTCATCCCTTTTCAGAGGTCATGAGTACACCGACCCGATGGAATGTTCACAAGACAAGAAAAATATCGGTAATGTTTCGCCAATGACTTACGCATTTTTATTAACATGATCTGGCAGCACCATACAAACTTAAACCGGTGCTGGTTTCCAGTAACGGGAACGGAGGCAAACGAAAATTCCAAGTCCTCACGGAGGAAGGAATATTTTAACGCTGGCGAGAATACTTGCTCGCGGTTTCAAAATACACATCAGGGCAGCTTAATCACAACCGTCAAGAGCACAGAGGCACCCAACCTTCTCGGAGCGGAGTGCTGTTTCTCTCATCAAAACCCGAAAAGGGCTCAAGAAACTATCACCGCAATGACACACAGACACCTTCCCTTCACGCCGTGTAAATACGCACAATGCTCTTGGCACCCGTGAACCCGGAGGGAAGAGAGGGGAGAGAGAGAGAGAGAGAGAGAGAGAGAAAGAAAGGAAAAAAAACACAGAAAACACCCACGTCACAATGAAACGAGAGTGCTGTGCACACGAAAGGCAAGAACGAATGCGAAAAAGGAATGACGGCATTCTTTTTTTTCTCTCTCTCCCTTAACTTTGCTGGATGGAATGGCTCATTTCGGTCGCTCGATATTCGCTGAGCGCACGGAACAAAAACGGCTAAAATAATTCTTTCCCGAGTGCCACAAAAGCTTTCCCAGAAAATGACACCTCCAGTGACCGAGAAGGATCTCAAAAAAGTTATGACGAACAACCTCTTACTTCTCTCGGAGGATCGTCTCTCTCGGTCCCTTTATTTCATTCTGCGAATGCACCCACACTTCAAAACTTTGATCAGATTTTATGCATCCCCACACTCCCGAGACGAGGGTTTTATTTTTATATGTCCCGAGACAATGGTGTTTCCATTAGTTTTTCCGCGACTAATGCTTTACTAAATCTGGTCTAATCGTCGGTCGGTTTTCGCAGTTTCTCTATTCCGGAAATTTAAAAAAAGGTTTTGCAAAAACTATAGGAAGTAATGCTTTCCTAAATCTGGTCTAATCGCCGGTCGGTTTTCGCAGTTTCTTTATTCCGGAAATTTAAAAAAAGGTTTTGCAAAAAATATAGGAAGTTATAGCGGGGAAGATTTCGCTGAACAACTAAAAATTAATGTAACTGGAAAGAGAAGTGGTCGCCTGGAAAGGAGATTCCCTTCGTTCATTGTGAAATTCTTTCATAAATTGTTTATGTTTTCTCATAATTCTTTCAAAAATTCTTTCAATGTATTCAAGTTCACATACCAAAGTCACTGAAGCCAAGGATATCTGAAAAAAATACGACACTTATTGTTAGGTTGAATAGATGGAATAAAACACTGTCCGTTACGCAACAACAGTGAAACCAACAAAGTTTTATTTCATCTCTTCATAACGTGGTTTCACCGAGTTGAGCCGAAGTCTATTGAACTAATATTTAGGTTGATAGAAGATCTAAGTTAGATTTCGATAGCTCATTCACTTCAATATCTTAGATTTCTCAAATGGAAACAGTAAAGAAATATCTGGTAAATTCATTAATCCATAAATCCATTTATTCCCCAGGCATATTTGAATAATATAGTGTCATCTTATCACACTATCTTTAGCGACCTTGTTCGCGGAAAACACTTAAATAATATGGATTTATTTAACGTTTTAGTCGATTGCATTGAGGAGGAATTTGAAAAAGGTCATCCAAAACACTACTTAATGTCTTGTGAAAAAAATATATATATAACAAATTTAATGTCCGATGGTGGTCCATCCATGCTAGTATATCCTTACGCATTTTCTTCGGTTTTTAGGTCCACAGAATGAATGCCATGGTTATACCACTCACCTCCATTATGCGATAAAAAGGAATATGGTACATATTTCGACTAGAGATCAAGAGAAAATGTTAAAATCTTCTCTATATTTGGAGCAATCTGAGGAGTGTGTTAAAAAACCAAAAGTTTCTGCACTCTGATCTAAAACCAAATGATATAATTGTTTCTGCAATGCAGACAAATCGTACTAAAACTAAATTAGAAAAACTCCGAAGGTTAATCCCAGGTATGATCAAGGAAATGATGAAACACTATATGAATTCATCCACGACACTACAATAATCAAAATCCCTAAAGAATATATTAACGGGTTTCGAAATGTAGAAAAACTTTTTACGTCGTGATTTTTGAAAGTAAATGCGTTACATAAGAAGCATCCGCAGGCTTGTAAACTCAACTTCAGAAAAAAAGACAGCGGCATCATGTCACCACAATATAAACTGACTGATACATAAGACACATTGCTCACTCATTTCTATGACACTATTCTTTCGCGAAGTGCAACAACAAACTTTGCACTTCTCGAAAACAGAAACAACTGTTCCAATACCCGCAGAACCTTCGCCAATCGACGACAGATCCAGTGTCTAAACTACAAGAAAAGTAATAGGTGCCTGTAAAAAGTCTGGCACATGATAAATGAAATAAAAGGCATTCCTCCTTACACGACTTACCCTGCGTAGATCGATTAGTTTAGCATTCATAAGTACATTGCGTAAATTTTAATGTAGGAAAATGATGCTGGTATATAGCGACACAGGAAAAAAAATTAAACTCGCGTTCAGTCTAGATTTGTGCGTTTAATCAAACACGAAATATCTTTGTAATGAGTCTGTCTGTAATGAGTCTGTAATGTCTGTAGTCCATAAAAATCACAGCTCTAATCGAAACCTTTTTAAATCGAATTAATTTGAATAATGTAAGTAACTGAAAGCCTTCAAAAATCAACAATAGGAAAGGAGGACATTCGACGAGACAGGGTGAGAAAACATCTAAGGAGAAAATTGCAAGTGCCCAAATAACTAAGCAAAAAAGAATTTCCGAAGCCCGTAAGGCATTCATATCACTTTCCCATTAATGAAATTCGATTTCCCTGAACACTTCCAAAGGTTAACACCGAGTGAAAAACGTTCAATATTCCGAAATTCACAGAATACATCATCAACATTGAATTCTTAAGGTGTAATTATTAATCGAGCGCATTCACTTGTACGGGAGTGAATCACGGTCCTTTTGAGATTCTCGCCGTGTGCATCAAACTGTTGCGTTTTAACATCACGGTTCACCATTTCAACGAAGTAAGAAAGTATCTCGTGCAGTGAGGGTAAACGTGGTCGTTTACGCTTCGTCATTACAAGCCCGCAAAGGATCCGATGAGGAACTATGAAGGATACTATACTTATCACTTTACTTCTAGGGATGCCTACGAAATAAAATAAAAGGTTACACAATGTTGTATGGCACAGAAGCTATGTAATTCCCGTTTGTCTTCAAAACATATGGGGGGTTCCTAATCATTAGGTGTGTTCGGTTTCTCAACGGAGATTCTAAGGCGACGTGCCTGTGAGAAGTCGCTCGCCTCTCCCCGAGGGCAATGACTGTTAACATATGCATCGCGGTTAGTCTCACAAAGGAATGTCAACACACGCAACTTAAAACGAAAACAAAACGAGGTCCCCAAACACTCCGCCCCCCCTCCCTTCCCATATCATCGAAACCTGCTTTAACGTTCTCGCTCTTCGTCTCATATTTTTATTTCTTCAGAAAATATTACACTCGCATTCCCGCCAACCGTGAAGTTTCCGAAAAAGATGTCGAGAGACGTTAACTCACAACGTGAACGGTACAAGAATACTGAAGACACGGCCGCAGGCGCGCGCAAACACCCGAATGACACCTAGCACTGATTCGCAGGGGATGGTGTATCCGAGATGCAAGGGTAGTCGAAATATTAGATTTGTCCGGCCACGGAAGATACTTCGTTTCGCCGGGAAGGAGAGAAAGTTCCTCCGGGGGATTCTGCCGATGAAACGTCCACGGACATCCAAGACCTGATGATGGCTCGTAAATAACACTCACCTGTAACTGGATCGCTTGAAACTTCCGGGGGCGGGATCCCGATTTCCTGGTAGATGTACCTCATCCCATCGCAGCCTCCTCCCGTGACTCCGACCCCCGTGATCGAGGCGGCTTCAATCGCCCTCCACACATCCGACGCAGCGAGCACCAAAATCCACCACAGCCAGCGTCGACGGCATCCCTTGGTGCCGTCGATGGCGATCCGCGAAGGGATTGCAACGACGGGCGAATCCATGTCGATATCTCCGCCGCTTCTCTGGCCCCAAAGCAGGAGTGAAGCTCGCACCGCCTACGCGCGGAGCCCTCAGCACTCCCAGCTATCAAAAATCCAAACCGGCAAGGTCGCCCCCGAATAACTGCGACGGCTCCACAAAATGTTCAACACGGTCATTTATCGCCGAACATCTGGACACCACTTCGGATATCGACTTGGAAAACGACCGGGAGGAGATTACAACGTGTGTGTACGAAGGCCCACGGGTCTTGTACGTCGGCTCCTCGGCAGTGACGGAGGTATCACCACCTCGCCTCCTTAATGTGTAGTGTAAATACCACAGCCTCCATCATACCTTCCTCCAGCGCGTGATCTTACCTCAAGCGCTTCGGGCAGTGTAGCAGTCGGCGCATGCGCGACACCTAGCGATTCGTACGACACGGGAGGGGAAGGGAGCGAACGCGACCCGCTGTGTACGGAACTGAAAGCATCGGTTCAGCTGGGAAACAGCAGCGTTATCTATAGGGCGTTTGAATAACTTGTTGATACTCCTTTATGCGGAAATTGGGAAACGGGCAAGCGGGTGCCTGCCTGCACGGGTAAGCCTGTCTATATTGGAGATTGATTTTTAATGTAGCAATTTACTCGGGACGGTACGCGGTAGTTAAAGACTCCAGATATGCCATCAGGTTGTTTTGGTCCCCACAAACAGATCTTCCAAACTGTTTAAAAACGGGATCCCTTTCGGTTGCTTAGATTTTTATGCATTCGTCCTGATCGAAATTACACAGCGGTTAGTAAGATAGACGTGCGAGACTAATATTAACTCCCATACCGGTCGCGTTTAGTTGCAAAAATCCGCTCAGTCGCCTTAATTTTAAATGTTTAAGGCCCCGCCCTGGTTGTAAATCAGAGAGAATTTACGGCCTCCGAAAATCTCTTGTATTCCCATTATCCAAACCCCCGCACCTTGTACCAGCGGTGTGCCCACGCCCAACGCAAGGAAAATCTTGTTCCGAATGTTTCACCTACAACGAAAGATAGCATTTAAACTTATTGATGGGATAAAGGCTACGTGAGGGACTCCAAAACAAATTAAGCGATGTTGAGCCAAAAAAATAAATAAATAAGCCGAATAAATTAAGCCCTTATTATGGAGGAGATGGAGTAGGAGGGATGGCGATAAGTTTCGGTAAAGGCCTATCAAAAGGTTTTTTTCCGTTTTACGAGAACATTCGCGTCATTGCTATCACGTCACTACTTGGGCGACGGCGCTATAATTTTACCTCATCATAAAGAGAGCGTTAAATCCCGCCGCTGTGCTAAAAAATCGAAAAATCAAAGAAAAAAGAAAAAGAGGATTTACGGTTGAAGTTTGCAGCCGTCCTAATTCCACTAGGTACCGTCATTTTAACTGCGAAAAGATACGAGAATAAGTTCCCCCTGCGGTAAAGAAGATACAATTATGACCGATTTGTAAATTTGATAGCATATTTTGAAATAAGTTAATGCACTAACATTTTCAGCAGTGACAAAGTAGGGGATGGAGAGGATAAGGAGTTTTACAACGAAACCTTAGAGTATGTTAATACTTTTATAAAATCAATTAATATCTAAGCTGCATTGGTACAAATCGCTATTTAAAATTCCTTAGATATTAATAAAATGCATTTCATAAAATCACGCAGTTTCAACATTATCTTCAAAATAATTTATATGAAAGTATAAACCTTATTTTCCTGAGCTAAAATGGAATTTCACTGTGAAACTGAAAAGAAAGAAAATTCTTCTAAGCTTTACCTATATATGACTTTAATATTTTACATCTGGATCTGGAGTGAAATGAAGAAAATAAAATGGACAAATGAAAAACAACAGGGAGAAATGTTGGAAAAAAGAGTGGAGAATTTGGAGGAAATTGGGCGTAGCTAGAAAATGAATACACATTAAGGAATGGGAGTGATTAAAAACAATTCCAGGTAAGCGAAACAGGGTGGAAAAGAGTGGACTTTAGTTTTCACGTTTTATTTAGGTTTCCATAGTATTACATCTATGGAAGACAATGCTCACTTTAACCAATACTCATTGAAAGCAATAGACACATCAGTAGAATTACAAAAAATCTCTCAGAATTGAACTGATGAACTTTTAAGAAACAAGTTCAGCCAACTTTTTATTCATGTTTCTGAAAAATCGATAGCAAAAGTTTTTTACTACTGCACGGTCAGTCAACTCCCTATTCACGGTAAAGACTTTGGATGAGCATAATAAGGCGAGGGCGAGCACATAAAGAAGTTCGAAATGTATGCAACCCTATTTCCAGAGACTTTATTTGCATATAATACCGTTTCAAATTAAGAACAATAAATTAAACCATTAAGTTCATTATTGAATGGAGTAAATCGTTTTTCTCGTGTGGTGGATCCCGTCTCGAAAAACGAATTGTATATAAATATGAAACATTTGCAATCAATCGTCAATAAAATGAATTCCCAGGAAATTAAATATAAAAGATAACAATAATTACCTTATCTTAGAGGAGAAATATCACAACATTAACACAGTCTCGTCAATTGACATTTATTTCATTTTATAAACTCAAAAAGTGTGATACGAGTACTTTTTCACAGCAGTAATCATTTAAAACACCTTTTAAAAAGACTTTGGGCAGTACTATTTGAAAATTCAATTTCTATAGGTGGACTATTAAAAATTTATTTATTGAAGCGTCTCGGATTTGCTCGACGAGTAGATTGAAGGAGTCCTCGGGTATCGCATCGGGTCGAAGTGTTGGATAGTACTGACGCTTCGAAGGGTGAATCCTTCTAAAGGTTAGTGCTGATCAACCATTGGACCCGACGGGAAACCCGAGCTCAATTAAAATATTAATTAAATTTAAGCAACATCGAAACATTTTTGTCGAAGATTTATCGACTGATTAAATTTGCCATGAATTGCGATACTGTGCCATTCCATTTAGCTGTGTGGTTAATGTTTTTAAGGCCCTTCCTGACTCCAATTCCTTGCCTTTTACCCGGACTTAGGACCGGTACCTAGTTGATCTGATAGTTTCACGACAGGGACACCAGGTTAGAGTGCATTTTATCTCCTCGGTACCTATAAATGAATCCACTAATCAACTAATATATTAATTTCCTTAACATTTTCTTCCAAACTATGTTACAGATTCGAGTTCCATGGTCCACCGTGGACTTACACGGGGATGCAAATATAATGACCTACATTGTATATTGAAGGAAGATATTAAACAGACTGAGAAACGTTGCACTGTGGTAATTCCTATTCAAATTTATTTACGACACAGTCTCAGGCATAACTTTGTGGAAATCCTTCATACAAGGTGTAAAGTAATTACCGCTGCTATTTCCACATGATAATTTATTTGGCACGACCATGGTTTCGTAGCTTTACTACATCATCAGGTACAAGTAA